>VTPC01004140.1:30698-49897 GCA_011009095.1 Ignelater luminosus
GAAACAAAAATTCAATTACTTGTTTTTGATTTCTATTGAAAATTAATTTCAGTTTTAATTAAAAATTTAAAATTAAAATCTGTATGTGAATTTGCTAAATTAGTTTTTGTATTCTTCCTTTTGCAGTTTACATACTCTATTATCAATACGGTAACCGAAGTGAAAAGTTTAATTTAGATTTTTTAATTATTGTTTATATAGAAATGTAATTTACTGTTTGTCTTTGATATATTTTTACACTTATTCCATTTTGCTCTGACTTAAAAGATGTACAACAGACTCTACATGATTCCATACCTAGATAAAAAAGGAAGGTTAAGAGTTAGTTAACAAACTAACCATGTAGAACTTGACTGTAAGTAATTTACAAGTTATTGAGTTTCGAGTTTTAAGCTTGCTAAATGAAAGACAAGTATGTTGTGTTCTTTTACTTACTCAAATCTATGGTTTCTAGCTTAAAAATCTGTGGTCACATTCTGTTACATTTACTGGAACTGTGCCATGAAACCAAGCATTTATGAAAAAATTGTAGATTTGGTATAAAGGTTGTTAGTCATTGATTAATCAGATAATATCCATGGAGTTTTGAATTTAAAGACGTTGATTGTGTAGAGTTACCAGCATTTTAAAAATAATTGATGTTTTTAGGGATAGCTACAGAAAAGGCAGCTGCTTAGTGCGCTTCATCAAAGGGGTACAAAATTCAAATTGTTTAAAATCTTTGATGACATACTCTATCTATTGTTGTAACATTTAGTCAATCTATTGAAGATTTGCTTCTTTGAATTGTTTTTATTTTAAGGGTACACGTTCAAAAACAGCTAAGTCACAAAATCTTATTTTGCGGGAAAACGAACTAAGTTTGAAACATGGTGTGTGTTGCTTAAATTTATGTGTCTAAAAAGATTGAACATTACTAAACCATTGGGTTCGTTTTGGACACTTTTGTATATACAGCTGTAAACTACATAGAAAATGCTACCACAAGGCGGTATCATTAAAAGATTAAATAAGATGGACTTAGCATTTTTTTTGGACGTGTACCCTTCATTTGGTTTTAATCCCCGTTCCAAAATATTTAGCAATTATTTTAATAAAGTCGAG
Organism: Ignelater luminosus; assembly: GCA_011009095.1. NCBI lineage: Eukaryota > Metazoa > Arthropoda > Insecta > Coleoptera > Elateridae > Ignelater > Ignelater luminosus. The sequence continues at coordinate 31,803 of VTPC01004140.1, forward strand.
ATTCCTTAACCCGAAACGTTAATTTATTAATTATATTGAATTAAACTTCTTAAGGTATTTTTTGAAAAGCAATGTTATAACTTTCTAAAATAGAAGTTACACGCAGTGATAGTGTAGTATCACTGGTAATTCTATATCTTGGCTTTTGCATCTAATCATTACTTCTTTCTCGTTCATATTTGTTGGAACTCATTAGACTAGCAGTAAATTGTGGCTACTCAAACGGAATTCATCTTTTATCAGCATTCAAGTAAGACATGTTTTGTACTGTGAATAATTTGCGTCACTGTTTAGATTCCGTTGAGAAACTGCAATTACACTAGTTTAACGTTTCTTAAAATTTAATGTTTAAGTGTTTCCAACATTGTTTCCTTATTTATTCTTTTAGCCAACTTTGAGTTTTTGTTTTTTAGTTGCAACAAGTAGAGATGGGAACGTCCACACAACTAATGAAACAATAACTCAGGAAAGTAAGGTTTTTACCTGAAGAAAATCATATAAAGGTGATTTTTTGCCTATGAATAATATTTGTTCTGGGAAAAAATGCATTAAAATACTCGGGTTTACAACCGTGTGCGTCTTGAAGTTTTGGACCGTCGATGATGTACCCCTCCCCCTTCCTTAAACTACTGTGGTATTTTTGGGATTTGACCTGGACAACATGCTGAAATACTTGGGTTTAGAACTGTGTGCGTTTTAGAATTTCAGAGCCTCGACGCCGACGGTGTACCGCACCCCTCCTTCCTTAAATTGCTGTGACAGCAAACAAATAGCCCGATTTGAATGAAAAATATTTCGAAAGACTAGGAATATAAACATTAGCACTTTTTGGTCAATTTTGGTATAAGAAAGCACTGTATAATGGTTTTAGATGTTCTAAAACGTATATCTAAGAAATTGGACTTGTATATGTAGGTATCTGCACCCTAGAGGAAAACTATGTTAAGTCAAAAATACTAATTTTATAGAAGAGCGATATGGAAAAACTTTTTTGTAAAAGATGTTATGTAACTTAACATACTTACTTACATTGGGCGATCAAATTATTAGATAGAGCCCAGTTTTTGCTTCATTTGTAGCATAACAAGCATGCAGTTCAGCATGTAGATCAATGATACGATACTGCTAAAATGTTCATACCATGACACATTTGGACAACAAAAAAAAAAGAAAGATGTTGGACGTAATTCCTTTCTGCATTAAACAACGATACCTATCACTATTATCAAAATTCTCTTGCAGAAGCATGATTTTATGTTAGTTATAATGAAAAAAACCTTTTATTACATCAAATAGTTTTAATTCGAATTTTCAAGCTTCGTACAGCTTAACATAATGGCAATACAGACTAGAAAAGAAGAACAACTGACAAGTATGTAAGAAATAATAACTTTTTTGTTCTAAGTACTGACAAACAATAGAAAACTTATTAGTATATATATTCTTGACGTTATTATGTACTTTGTTTAAATAGTGTGCACAATGCTACAAACAACAAACCCTACTAAAGTAAAAACAAATTATTTTTTAACTTGCTCTTCTGATGATGTTTTTGGCCATGTTATTATATCCTGATAAAATGTAATTGCTTTTTCATCTTCTTCGGTATACGTAATGACTTTTTTTATGTGATCCATTTTGTTGTGGTTGATGGGTATGCGTTCTTGATTATAAGCTTGTTTTATTCCTTTCATTAATATTGTTGCTTCAGATTAAAAGTATGCGCAACAAAACTTGCTATGTATGGCCGAGCTATTACTGAACCGGGCTTTTTGTTTGTATATCCAAATTCAGAAAACAAAGATAAAATTATGCCATTTCGTGCTACAGATCTACCAGAAGACGCATCAGAAAGAACAGTTCCTGTGTAATACTGCGGCCACCACTGATTGATCAAGAATCCCATTCCCAGTAACCATTTTCAGAATTCAGTTCACGTTCTTTTTGCTGTTGGCTATAAGTGAGCAACATTGAGTAGGTGTGTAAACTCTATCACATTTTTTAATAGCTTTTTTGAACACAGCGAAATCTGTCGCAGGACAGAAACGAGTGCCCCCCTAACAGGAAACCTATGGACAACTTTATTAAGTTTTACTGATTCGACTAACCGCAGAAGTATTTTTACGATAGAATGGTTTTTATCCTGAGCTAGACAATCATCAGAATAAACATAAAGTTGTTTTATGTCATTAGAGATATTTGGTATTGTTGTAGTCGAGTACAAACTACGCAACTTCGTTGGCTCCCTTTTTGGCTAAATTTTCATGGTATAAATATATAACTAACAAATTTGTATGTAAATCGTATATACCGAAACAATGATTCCATAGTTCACGTAAATAAAAGATATCTTGTACAGGTATGTTGGGAAAAGGTAAACTCTGCATGTAGTCAAAAGCTATCCCACCTATTTCTGGGTTATTTCTGCAGTCAGTTTCAGTCTGCTTAATACTACTGTAAAAGTAAGTCATCCTTAGCGGCACGTTTAACATTTGCAGACAAATGTGGAACATTGATTTTCATTTCAAGCTCTTTGCAAGTATTCCAAACATCCACTGAAGTTTTCAATATGCGTCTCAGACCAAAAAGCTATTTTCTGAATTTTTAGACCACAATTTATGATAGATACAACAAAGGTTTTGAAAATTAATTTACCCTGCCGTTGTTTAAAAAGGAAGTACCAGCAAGGGTAAATTGAGCAGACTACTGTTTGAGATGTTAAAACAACTTGATGCTAAGACTTTTTGCAAATCTTCTTACAGAAACTGCATGTTGCGCTTCTCCTTATATTTAACACAGAATTTCATTTACTATGATGCTTCCTATTGTTGTCGCCAAGTTTTTACATGACTTCTTTTTTGGAAAGTTTAAAATGTCTAGCTAGAAAACAGACTTCATCTTTAGTGGAAAATGATATCAAATTCCGATCTGCATTATTAGTTGGTTTGATACCAAGTGGTAAAATGTACAACTTGTTTAAGATTCTCCATAAAGTTGCCACTATTGAAATAATTTACCGCTACAACAACCACAAGGTTATTCGCAAACTAGTCTTCTCAGTAGCCCATTAAGCACAAAACACCAAGGAGTAACTCTAGCCTATGGACGTTCTACCTAACAACTGTAGGGGTTAAATTCAATTCCTCGGGAAGCCGCAATGGGTAGGGAGTTGTGTTGGCAAAAACATTCCGTCTGTTGAAACTCAAACAAAGAATCTTGTTTGGGTTTAAAAGATTAAATGGTTAAATGGCGTCCATTTTAGAAATAGGGCAAAAGTTTTGACCATGACAACCTTAACGCGCTATGAAAAAATTACCGAACAAGATTTTGAACTGCATATCACTACTTTGTAATTGAAGGGGCCAATGCAAGAAGTGGACATGTCTACAATTTACAATTTTACAGGAAACGAAAAAAACGTTTGCAGCTTAAATACTGTAGTTTAACAAGTTTTTGATTTATAGTAGCTATTTATGACTAGTATGTGGATATTTCAGTGTATATGGTTAGTCGTTATATATTTTTTTACGGCTGCAAAAAAATAAAATCTGTTGGAGATGTTCACTTCTTGCACAGTAAATTAAGATTTGATTTTTGAAATATATTTATTTCTTGAAAACCTAAACTTTTATATGTAAGAACAGTGATTCAATTTATATTATTATTAAATATCAATTTAGTAGTGGTTTTCTTCATATTCTGAGCACGACGAATGATTTTCTGTATTAGCAAATTCTCTATGATAATTTTTTATATCTTCATAAAACCATTGATCAGCTACTGGCACATAGTAAGATGCTAACGTCATTACATGCTCAAACTTTTTTTGTTTCAATTTCCTTCTTTCATTATACAAAAGAGTGGTATCATTCGGCATGGTGACAGATATGTTTTTATTTTTTATATCAAATTCTTCATACACATGTAGTGATACTGACACACTACATAAAATGTTTGGCATTTTGGTAATGTCATAACGAAAGATTCTGTATTTGGATATTGTAGACTTTGCATTTTTTCGGCTTGAAGTTTTTTTGAACATTGGTATAAAGTGGTCTTTAAAATTCAGAAACATTTTTTGTTGAACCGGAATAACCACAAATTTCTTTCCAGATTCTGTAATAATTTTGGCGTATTCATTTAGCAGGTATATTTTGTCGTATCTTCGTTTTCTTTGTTCAATAGCTCCGAAGCTGCGATCACGGGGTAGATAACTGTGCCCCGGTTCAGGAAAACGTTGGTAGATAAATTTAAATTTACCAGTTTCAATAAGACTGTAAAGATACTGCGTCATGACATAATTTTTGTTTTGTGACACACAGTTGTCCGAAAACATGTAGACGTCAGTAACCTCAGGTCTAAGGATATTGTTGAAGAAATAATTAAGTTGGCTGATAACTTCATTTTGTCCTTTTCCAGCAAGCGTTTCATCATAAAAAAAGAAGTAGCTTTTACCCGTGCTTGCGACATGAATGCAGAAGTTGTACACCCACATTTGAATTTTGTAAAATACGTCTCCACCTGGTGCAACTGGTAACGGAAGATTTTGCTGGAAATCAAATGTAATAACTTCAACATGATCATTATTTTTACACAGTTTTGTCTTTGCCTTGAGATCTTTATAAAATGTTTCTGCTTTGGCAACATGTAACTCTTTTTCTGTCCTGAGCTGTCTCTTCTCTTCTTCTGTTTCAGCCCTAAAAAGTTTGTTCATTAGTTTGTCACATTTCTGACATGAATCTGACTTAGGCTTTCCAAATGAAATATTAAAATTTTCTGTAAAATATTTTCGAAAGAATTCGTATTTATTAATAGATTTAAAGTTTTCATTGTCCCTATTCTCCTGTAATATTCTATATTGATCGGGCTCATACTTTTCTAAGTACAAAGCATGGAGTTTAGAAACATTTAGCAATGGTGATAGATAATACTTTTGTAAATTATCAGTTCTACTGTAGTGTGATTTATATTTAGGAAAGTTCATTATATGAGCATTTAACTGAGCTAATATGTCAGGAGTAACTTGATTTGGCCTATTGTTATGTTTTCCACGCCGGTCTATTGGAGGAGTCACATTGAGTTTCACGTGGTCGATTATTCTGTTGATCCTACCTTTTTTTATTCCGTGTATAGCAAGAAGTGCATTTTTACATACAGGAACTTTAGTAGCATTTTCTTCAACCTAAAACAGATAAAATGTGAGTACCATACCACTCCCTCTTTGACATTCACAAATGTGTGCGCTATAACCAGAATAAATTTAAGTAGGTATCAAAATATCCATTTACAGAAAATGTACAATAAACACTTTTTGGTTTATTATTTTCATCGCTGCGTTTTCTGTGCTGTGCAACTTGTTTTATGGCAATGTTTCCAGATAAATATGCATCCTGCAAGTCCTTGCTTGGTAGTTTATAAAATGCTTTAAATATTGCCCCTCTGGTATCAGCTGTAACTTTGCCAAAACATTTCATTTTGCAGTTACATGCATTTCCTAGTTGTTTTTTTGGTACTACTTGTTTCAAAGTATTAACATATTCTTAGCCAGCGGTTTTGCGTTCCTTCCTCACATTTCTTTGCCACTGCTTTTCTTTCCTCAACCGTTTCTTGCCTTTATCTTCCCTTAAAGTGAGGGTAGGTTCCTCAGTTTCACTGCCTTCTGATGGTATATATTCAGGGTCTGTTTGAGAATCACTGCCAGCATAAGGATCCTCCTCTAATTCTGATGAAGAACTCATTGTGCCCTATTTAATTCCACAATAAATAGGTTAACAATAACACTACACTTCACATAAACACACTGTTGTAGTCACGTACACAGTACACAACTACCCACAATACTTTGCAAAAACTGGACATGACCAGTTCATGTCCACTTCTTGCACAGTACTTAGTAGGTAGACAACCAACATCGCACTCGTATATGATCTATGTTAGCGGCAGAAGTCTAGTTCTTGCTCAGAACGATGCAGTAACGATTCAAGAACATGTCCAAACAAATAACTCATTTCCGATAAAAAATGCTTCTTGCATTGGCAGCCCCTTCAATTGTTACAACATGTATATGGTACGTGAGAAGAGGTGTCGCAATTAAAATATGCTGAAATGTGGAAACCTATTTCGTGGAGCAAAAGGTATGTTGCAATAGAAGTTAAATTTGATCCAAATTAAATTGATTTTGTCAATTACCGCCCAGTAGAATTTTAAACAGACAGACTTTATCAATTCTTAAGATAGACTTATAGGTGAGTAATAATTAAGAGAAGAAAGGAATATAGAAAAGAAAAACCAATAAAAAAAGAAGATGAGAGTAGAACAAATTTTCTCGGAATTTCTGTACGTATTCATGATCTTATTTTTAGAATCCTCTCTTGGAAAAATATTATTCAGATTGTATTTCTAACATTTTCCTGATTTCTGTAAAAAAGTTGATTTAAAGCCTTGTGTATTTTGATAGAATTATTTTAAAAGTTCAAGACATATTGATTCAAATGCAAACCGTAACATCCTCCTTTATTAGAAATAACAAGGGTTTTTCCAATCTAGATCTTTCCATTTGTTTAGGTTTTGTGGCATTGTTTACGTACATGTACCGTACTGCTTGCCTGTTCACAAAAATAAAACTGACAAACTGTTTAAAAGTATTTGGTTGGCAATTTACTCAATCATCAAAAATTACTAGATTAATGAACGTCCGCTACTTCGAAAAATTGTTTTAACTTCTCAAGGAGTTAACTAAACTACTCGTAAGATATATGCGAGGGCATTAATTTGTGTCGAACCGTTATTGCTTGGAGGTCCTGAAAACTGTCTGTTTAATAAATTGAAGTTCCTAAAAACGTCTCCGCAGTACAACCTTTACAAATCATTTCCGATTTCGCAAAACGTTACAGTCTGATTAATTAACAGATTGATCGTTAATTGCTGCGAAATATTTATAAGGGCTTTTAGTTAGTAATAGTTCCTTTAGGTTTAGCTTGTTTTTTAAAACGCAGAATCCTTTCAGACGTTTCACTCTTGACGCAAATGAGCACTTTGCTTTTAGCTTTAATGATATTACATGACAAAAAGGTCTTTTATCATTTGTGTTATAGAGCAACCCTAGCAATTTATTTGTGTACTTGTATCGGCTTAGGTGAAAAAGCACAGGAATGTACATATAAAATGTTTGTCTTGAATTTAGGTTTTTATTTATAAATGAAGAATGTACACTCATTTTAGTTATGCAGATTAACTAGTACATCTATGCCATTTCAAATTAAAAAGTTCCCTTTTCCGAATAATGCATTAACTTGTAAAGAATGAGATGAATTGGAAAATTAGGTAGAACCACAAAAAAGTTTATTACTACTGGGACTTCCTTTCATGCTCTTTGTAGATTTTCTAACTTCTTGCGATTTTAAATATGTTTAAGCTACATATACATATTGGACTGTAAGTTCTTATATTATTTCTTTTTAAATTTCTGAAATACTCTATATTTCAATACAAAGTAAAATTTAGATGTCCTTATCTAATTTGCAACTTTTTTCATGCGTAATGAATTTTAAATCTTAATTTCAAATACACTAATACGTTCTAGAATGTTGGAAAAGGGAAATTAAAGGGACGGTCTTCTAGTCTCAAAGCACCAAACCTAGTTTCTGGCCTTATAATATTACGTAAACGTAAATAATATTACGTCCATCAAAACCAAAATTTCTCAAATCAAGTAATCCTTGACCTGAAGGTATTTTAATCCATCTCTACAGTTGTTACATTTTGGTTATTAGTTTACTGTAAGGTGGGTTGAGAAATTAAGTTACCAAAAGCATCGCCTACACACTATCAAGATATTTTGTAATAGCATGTTCATTAGTGATATTCGCTAATATTCATTTAACAAGAAAGAAACATTTTCAGTTAACTTATGTTTAGATAAAATCTTAGTCTGTTTCAAATTTTTGAAAATAATGTTTCTAAAGTGGAAAACTATTTTAGTTTTGATTGATATTAGCACCAGCGTATTAAGAAAGTCCATCTAGATTGTTGTTGTCAGTATCTACCCTACATGTATATTCTCGCATTGAGTGAATTAATTTGGATTAATTAACAATTTTTGTTTATATAGAACTCTAACTGTTATTGCGTTTTTTTCTTTACACATAGATTTGTGTTTTGTGTCTAGGAAGTATAAATCAAAATAACAGGAAACTTTTATCGATGTGATTAGTGCAACATTACAAAGAACAAACGGATACTCATGCAACAGCTTGTAAATTCTCTAAAAAAGGCCGCAGCCATAATTCCAACAACTTGCTATTACAGCAAAAATCATTAACATGAGGTCAATCAGACTCTTGATATAAAGAGCGTTGAGCTATGTTCGTATGAACAGATTTTGACTTTTGACCTAACAGTAATCTAGAGACAGGGACGTTGATCCCTGTAAGCTCTGTGGGAAATTCATCAAAATCCTAGTTTTGTTCAGTTACACTAAAAAAATCAAAATGTCAAAAGATTTTTTAAAGAGCAAAAGCTTAATTACGTTTCCCTGCTCTGCACCCAATTCTATGCACTACTGATCTCCTAAAAAAAATTTTTAATTGTCGGCAATTTTAAGATTTCCGAAAGCGGAAAGTTTTGATAATGTTTTTATTTCATAACTATATATAGTTGGCTGTGCATTGTTTTGTCAAATTATCTGTCGCTGTATGCCATTTAGTAATCATGGAACAGTGATCCGATGAGCAACGTGCTTTTGTGGTTAAGTCGTACTACAAAAATAATAATTGTGTGGTTGCCGCTCAGCGACATTTCCGAACTTATTTTCAAATTCGTCGACATGGCATAGTTTAGGAATGGGCACGTAAATTTGAACGAACAGGTTCAGCTAACAATGTCAAGCGTAAGGGACCAAAGAAAAGTGTAAGAACACCTGAGAACATCGATCGCGTCAGATCATCTGTAGAACACAGTCCAAAACGTTCAACCAGAAAAAAAGCTGAAGCAGTAAGAATTTGTAAGACTTCTTTACTTCGAATTTTGCACAAACATCTCAATCTTTATCCCTACAAAATTTAAATACAGGCATCCCAAATCGTCTACATTTTGCTGAAACTCTGCATGAGAATGAGATCGATATACACAATTTGTGGATGTCTGACGAGGCGCACTTCCATTTATCCGACTATACCAATAAACAGAATTGCCGTTATTGGAGTTTGGAAAATCCACTGGTGCTCCACGTACAACCATTACACAGCCTCAAAGTGATGGTATGGTGTGCGATGTCTTCAGTGGGAATTATTAGTCCCCCTTTTTTTTTGAAGATGAAAATGGGAATGCTGTTACGGTATACCGATATGATTAACCAGTTTCTGAGTCAACACCTGAACAGACTTCCACGGAACAATCAAACATGGTTCCAGCAAGATAGTGCTATCTCACACACGACGAGAGCGTCATTAAATTCCTTGCAAAGCTTGTTTCCAAGACACATTATTTCCAGACGAGGAGATATCGAGTGGCTTCCAATGTCGTCAGACTTTACAGTTTGGGATTACTGTTTTTGGGGCTACCTAAAGCAAAAGGTTTTTGTCGATAAACCAAGAATCATTTAGGAGCTTAAACAATTATTGAAGAAATTGCTAATATTCTTTTGGATATGTTACATAGGGTTATGGAAAATTTCCACGAAAAACTTCAAGAGTGCATACAGAGAAGAGAAGGCCATTTACCATAGATTATTTTTAAGAAATAAAAATGGCAAATTACCAGCTAGTTGACGTCGTATTTCTCTTAAATTATATTACCGTTAGATTCTTAAAGGATTCAAAACTACCCGCTTCCAAGGACCACCTTCTATTTAGCCTGAAAACGATTCTATCTATGAACAGAAAACAGAATTAAGATTTTTCGAATCTAACCTTTAAGTTACTCGTAAGGTCAGAATGTTCTTCAAAATTCTCTTTCATACTAATTTACTAGCACGCAGATTAGCTCTTCTTGACAAACGTCTCCCTAACATTTAAATTTTTCTGTAGTGTTTGTATGAAAAGTTCCTAATACAAAAAAGAACAGACATTTAGCACGATAACCTACTCGCTCGGCAAACAGTCTGTGAGATTAAAATTTTATCCTTGTTCTGATTATTATTTGAAGTTATTTCATTAAGCATTGGCAAAATCAGTTGACGGCCAGTTGTCTGTAGTTGAGCTTCAAGAGTCGCTGCTGATGTACATCAGAAAGACTCAATAGCATAGGATGGTTTGGAAGGGCTTGTATCACATGCAATACCAGATGAGAAAAGATAAGGTTAGGTTAGAATTGCTTGATATTAAGATTAACTTTATTTCGCATAACAGGTCTGTGACTTGTGTAATTACAGAGATATTAGAAAATACGCACAACAAAAATATGAGTTCATGGTCTTTATTTAAAAGAATAGAATCGAATCTCGTTAAGCAAATCATAATAATGTGGAATTTCAGGGTTCATTACATAGATTACCAAATCCTTTCTAAGCTATTGGTACTTTTCCACAACAATTTTTGATCCAAATTCGATCATTTCTCCTTTCAAGCAAATGCAATTTACAAATGGAAAACAAGACTCAAATGCAGAAAATTCTGCCTATGGCTTTTTGACACAAAACCAGTAGCATTACCTATTCTGTCCGCTTCGCATAAAAAAGTCATATTCCAGTTAGGATTTAATTGATTCAAATTTTAAATGGTTTATGAACCTTTATAATATCAATTCTTCAGTAATGTTCTGCATTGTTTTTTTATTAACCTTTAGTTCAGGAATGTTTTTTCTTATTTTCAGGAGACATCTTTGACGTCTAATCGACGCACCACTAGCACTCCAGACACTGTCTGGAAGCCGCCGCCGATCGTCTGCATACCTTACCACTCTCACCACCGACTCTCAGGATCTACATAGCAACACCACACTGATCGAACGGCATAGCGATCACGCATCGCCTCCATTCCAAACGGTCCCCTGCGGTGGAGTTACAAATTTAGGCTGCGGGAACGGAAACTCGCAATTTGGAAAGGTTAGGCTCGGAGTTGAACACTTAGTACACAATTCGAGTTCTTGAACACGGCATCTTCTGAGGACGACCTTTTTATTACATAATTAAAGACCTCTTATACGCGGAGGTGTCGAAGTCCTGAACACACCAAGCCGAAGAGGAATAGGTACGCACACCGGAAACATATGAGATAATGGAGCCACCCTAAAGAACACCACGCTCGTTTCCAATTTTTATGTAGCCCATCAGGGTCACCCGTCCGAGTTCTGACCGATGCGACGCAGACGTTGCTTAACTCTAAATATCGCAAAAAATCGTGCATATTCACTTTGCCGTACTGCCGACGACCTTTTTATTGTGGCCCTTTATAACTTTGGTTTGGATTCTAGGAATTAATTGTGAATAAATCGCATATGATTAAACAGACTGATGGTTAAAAATGCTTGATTCGGGATATTTCGCTTCTCGAAGTCCACGGTTGCTATCACTGATTTGTTGAACGTTGTACAAATTGATGACGAAGTCAATGTCCGGAGTCTTTTGTATTTTGCGGTTCGTGACAACACAGCGCTCTGCTAGACTTTTAGTTACATCAGTTACTACAGATTATTTCACGGATGGTAGTAGGCCGTTCAGGTTCTGTCGCCAAAAAAAAATGCTTGTTGTGTCTGGATAAAAGTCGCTTTAAACTAGAGGAATAACGCCTGGTACTTTTCCATTTTCAATTTACTGTTTGTGTTTTATTCCCTATTGCAGTGTACCTTTGGCTTGTGGATTTTTTTTGTGAGACGCTTTGCGTCAGGAAATTTTAAATTTGATTAGAGAGTTGAATCTGATCTATTGGAGAGGCAGGCTGCCCCTTATAAGCAGAGAGGTTAAAGCTATCAATTTTTGTGGTTTAGTGTTAAAAGGTGAACTACGTCGCCATAGTCGGTCCAGTAGTGGGATTGTGTAAAGTAAGACCGTCCCGTCGTCTGTGATACGAACTCATTTAGTTTCGTTACCTCTCTTCGTTTTGTTGGTCGAACAATCATCTTGCGGGAGTATCCTGTTTTGTGTTGTATTTTTAAAATAAAGAAACGGTGCAGTGCACACTAAAGACCTAGTTTCAGTTTGCTAGAAACCATTACTAAAAGAGGCTTGGATTAGTTAGTGACTTAGAAACTTTGATGTAATAAAAAAACCCCGGCGAAATTTGGATTATTTATGGTCTGCAGTTCATGAAATCCTGCCGACGCTTCCTGATTTCCCGGTGATTCCGTGATGGTGTTTAAAGCAGAATGCTCAGGAAAACGTAGAGTGTAAAAATTATTTATCTTTACTTGTATCATTTGCTATTGTTTAATGTGAATTCTGTGTGTATAAGACTAAATTCGCTTGGAAGATTTATTAAAACCTTTTTACTTTGGCCCATATCTTCGCTGAATTATTTTTGTAATAAATTAGGCTATACACTAAAAGTTCATTGGTAGAAGTAATGATTTTACCATATATTTTGCGCCTTTTATTTTAAAATATTTTAAAAGTAATAGTTTGTTTTATTAGTAAAGAAAAGTTAAATTATAATCGACTACAGTTTATAGTTAAAGATTCATTCTCTTTTGTTTGGCGCCTGATAATTTTTCTTATAACTTAGGGAATCTTTGTTTTATTTATAGTTTGGTTCTACACCTTCTGGGTGGAATATTCAAAACATAATCTTTACATGATCTTTCTTTATTATTAGATGTTTTAATGCTAACCTTTTTTTTTGTTTATTTCAATCATTGTTTATGATAATAAATTATAGTAAAATTTAAATTCTGGTGCTTTATTGAAGTGTTAAATTAAATAAGAATTTATTCTATATAATTGTGTTAATGTCTGATGATGTAAGTCGTCTCGTGAATCACCAGGAGGACCAGCGAAATTCCTAAGATTTATTCTATTTAGTTTATATGTTCTTTAGCTTTTGTGAGTGGCATATAAGAGTGATCAGTACGCTCCAGTCTGTTTACAACATTCTTTTGTTTATTTGTACTGATTTGGTAAGTAAAGGTAGTCTTAAAATTGACTCCTTTGTTAAAAATTATTAGTGTTTAAACTAAAGAGTTTTGAGCGTCAAGTTATTGATTCAAAATTACCTTTGGAAAGTGAAGTGTTTATTGCAAACGTTTTATAAACTATCTGTATACAGGGTGATATTCTATAGAGCCACCTATATACAGGGTATTGTTTCGTAAGCGACCCATATACAGGGTATTAGTCTACGAGAAGCTGCGTAGGCTGGCCGATGGTTTCCTATGATCTTCAGGCACTTTTGGTGACTTTGACTGATGAATCTTTAGTTTATGAATGTTTTTTCTAAATTCTAGCTATAGAATTTATCTCTTGAGTTGGTGGTGACTTTCGTGGAATTAAGACTCATTAGTTAGCAAGTTTCATGTTTCTAAAGAGTCGGAGATATTCAAGTTCGAATCGAACCTGATATAGATGTAGAATGTAGACTAATCCTGTCGTAGAAGGGCGTTTGTCGAGCCTGAAACTTCAAGTGTCACTGCGCCTTTAACGTGAATATTGACACAATTCGATTTGCATTCATCATTAATAAAATGGGGCGGGAGCGACTGAACTAGATCGAATTTACTAGGACTCAGAAGTTCTGGCTTGATACCAACCAGGATAATTAAACTAATATACCTTAAGTTATAAGTCAAACCTGGTTAACTAGTCTAATAATCTAATATTTACTTATATACCTCTGCTTCAAACTCATAATTTAATAGCATAAGTTAATGCAAAATTTGTTTTTAAAGTTGATTTTGCAGCCTATCTAGAACAACATAGAACTGAACCTTTTTATTTTCTACTATTATGTTAACTGTTGCAATGCGGGATTTCTTCATTTATAGTAATTCAATATATTCAAAATAACGAGTCTGTGGTATTGTGGAATATTGAAATAAATTCTTCTTGCTGTATGACTAAACAGGGAATTCTGTATACCTAACATACTTAATCTGAATTATTTTATATCTTTTCTAGTATTCTAGATCTGAAAAATTAGATTACCCTGTATTTACAAATTGCTGCATTTTTCTAAGCAAAATCATAACTATCTTAATATTATTTACATGAAAAGACAAGTATCGTGTGATGTTGACGTCGACTTTTTTTAAAAAATGATATTGAAGCCGAGAACGTGAATCTAAGGATAAAAAGGAAATTTTTATTGAAATCTTTTATTACAGCACAGGCACGATCGTGATCGTATATAAGATATTGTAATTGCATTCCTACGGTATTAAAATTGAGGTAAGGATTATTGAAAAAGCAAACGTCTAAAATCTATAAAAATGTTTAGAATTCTAGTTCGTGGGTATGGAAACAAAATTTACTTACATTTGCTTAGTATCTCATTGTTTTACCTACGGAAATTAAATTTTACTGATTCGGGTATTCAGCGCTTTAACTATCTTGAAGTTGGTCCAAAAAAAGTTGATAAACTTTTGGTTTCGTACTGGTTTGATATACTTAGCGAAAATACAAGGAGTTCTGGTTTTGTTAAAATTATAATCGTGGTGACATTTCAAACTTCAAAGTTCTACTAAACTTTATAAAGCGGATAATTCTCAACGCATCTAATTGTTTAGCTATGTATGTAATTTTGGAAGAGAAACACCACAAAGGATATCATTTTGCAAATTATTACAAGATTAATCTTTAATAAATTCTAAATACTTAGTTGGATATGGTAATAGGCTGTAGTAGGGGTGTAGCGGATTTGTATTAAATTCTGAAAATAAGTTTAAATGTCAGTTATTCAATTTATTCTCTTTAAAAATTGTTTCTTTCTAAAGACACTTATAACCTTATAACAAATTTCCATTTCTAAAGGTTTTAAGATGTTTATTAATGTAAAAGTTTCACGTTTAACTTATTGGTAGTCACGTTATTGTTCGTTTATTTGTTTAGGCGGAATACGAAATTTTCGATGTAAAATAACAACCTTATGAGAGTTCTGTTCTAATTTTGCTTTTAAAAGTGTGTTCATTTAAATGGACAAGGTGACCAAAGGATAACATGTAAAATCTTGTTTTTTTAATTATAGAGATTTTATACCATGCCATTCAAAGACTAAAAGATTATTAACCGAGGCGGAACTTTTAGGGTTAATAGAGAATTTATCAAACGTAAAAGTTGAGTGAAGATGAAGATAGTTACCATGAACAAATTGGTAGTATTGAAGATAATATTGAAATAGAGAATGATCAAAACTGCAATGAAGTAGAAAACAATAACAATGTAGATATAGAGGGTGAAGGTAAATAAATAATGTTGATAGAATAAAACGCACGTTATTAAAATAAAATATTGTTTTAGTACAATCAGATTGTGAGATTGAAGAAGTACAGACTGTTAAATCTTCTCGTCAACTTGGGAAATTTAAAACTACCATAATAATAAATTATTGTAAAAACAATGGACTGACATATAAATAGAGATGATGTTAATACAGACCAATTCCATCAACAGTTATAGAATTAGAAAGCCCAACCAGTTATTTTTCAAAATATTTTACAGAAGATATTTTGAGAAAAATGTCAGAAATGACCAATTTGTATGCGCTGCAAAATAATATTAAATTTTTACCTACAAATGTTTCTGAGCTGAATACATTTATCGGAATTCATATTATGATGGGGAACTTACACTATCCTTGAGTTAGACTGTACTGAAACTCAAGGTTAGACCTTCCAATAGTCAAGAAAAACATGATCGTTAATAGTATTTGCAAACTAAGACAAGATTTCCACTTTGTGAATAACTTACAAGATAGAAATCAAGAGAACCGCTTTTGGAAAGTTCGCCCTCTGTTGAATACCATTTTATCTCGTTGTAAGAAACTTGAACATGAAAGCAGTTTTTGTATCGATGAGCAGATAATTCCCTTCAACGAACAGCTGAATATAAAACAGTATTTTCGAAGCAAACCATGCCCATAGGGAATCAAACTTTATGCTTTGTGTGGACAAAGTGAAATTTTATACGATTTCATTTTGTACCAAGGCGCTAAAACTAAAATTAGTAAAGAAAATATTACTACTTTTGGACTTAGTGCAACAATTGTAATAAAGTTGGTGAAAGGTGTAAGACTTTCTGTTCGTATGTACTTTGGCAATTTTATTTCAAACTAGAATCTGCTGCAGTGCAAAATATTTGCTGCTTGTACTGCTTGAATAGATAGATTTAGAAAACCCCCATTTACACCTGACAAAGAGCTGAAGAAACAACCTAGAGGAACTTCAAAAAAACTCCTAAGTGCTGATGGTGAAGTCATAATAACGACATGGTTTGATAACCAACCAGTTATTATGGCTTCAAATTTTGTTAGTGTTGGAAACAGTGATACCTGTCGACGATGGAATAAATCTGTTAAGAAATACAAGGCAATTTCGTGACCAGAAGTTATCAAACTGTACAATGAAGGAATGGGATGAATGGATAAGCTGCATTTCTTAGTGAGCATCTACAGAACTGTTATTAGATCAAAGAAATGGACACGTCGTATGTTCACATACGCTATAGATTTAGCCTGCACAAATAGTTAGTTCGAGTATAAAAGAGACTGCAAGAGCCTTGAAATTCCCAAAGCAAAAACCACGGATTTGATAAATCTTAAAATGTACATTGCTGAAACACTTATCTATTCAGATAAATCGTCAAATAAAAAAAATAGGGTGCAACACAAAAAAACTTCCCTACACATCAGCACACCCATCCAAAAAAGGAAAAATGGAGATCAGACTAGTGGAAGATGTTCGCTTTTATGAGATAGGGTAAATTTCAGAATTTTCACCTGTTAACGAGTATTAGATAAATAAAATGCATAATTCTAGTGTATGTATAACCAACTGCTCCAAGAAATTAACGTATCACTATAAATAATCAATAAGACTTTATTAATAAAAGTTGAATATTTTTATTGAGTCATTTACAGTTAATTGCAACTACGTTGCTGTCCAATAAACCGGTAAAAGATAACAAAAAACAAATTTTAAAAATTAATTTTTTTAAAATTGATTAATATTCAATATTTCCACCTTTGCTTCTAATGATGGCCTGACAGCCACGACTCATACTGAGTATAAGCGATCGTATGTCATTTTGGCCAAGACTATCCCATATTTCCACCAGCCGCTCTCCCATCTCTTCTAGGTTGACAGAAGGATTTGGACAACTCCTTAACCACCTGCCCAAATATTCCAATTATATCATATGTGCTCAATAGGAATTAGGTCAGGGCTACATACTGAAATTGTTGTAGATAATTTCCGACTATTGCAGGGGTGTGCGTCAGGGCACTATCATGCATAAACCAAAGGTCTCACGGAAACGTTGCCGAACAGTTTGTAATGTCATTTTAAAGTTTTGCATAATCATCCGGATTCTGCCGCAAATTTCGTTTTTAATGTATTCATTTACTGCGAATTTATCGTTTATAAAATTTATTCAGTCATATTTATATGGTTATCAAACATTTTGCTTAAGGTTTCTTTAAAGTTCTTTGTTAAAAGTAAAACGCATTTAACAATCTGTTTTATGTTTCTTCATTGCAAGAATAGTTTATATTTGGCTTTCATTTATAAATTCGATATTATAGTTTCTTTGTCCAAATTATCACAACACGTCATTTTTAGTAAATTTAAGCGGACTAAACACTTCGTATGGCTCTGCTCTTCTTAGAAATCGTTATTTTTGTTATAGGGTTTTATAGTCTATCTCGTCAGCAATCCGCGGTCGTATAAAAGGCCGTTTTAAATTAAAGAAATTGGGCGTGGAAAATTTTGATTTCTTATGAGCTATTTGTGGTTGATTTGACTTAGCATTGTGTAACTGGCTTGGATATTTTGTTGTAACTGTTGGGTTGATCAAAACAGTTTGCAGTAAAGACAAGAGAGTTCCATTTTTGGTTTCGGGCTGGACGCTCGCGCCTTGGGCGCGGTGCGACCACCGAGGGCTCCGTCGCTAACAACAATTTGTCTGTCGTGAATTCGCCCTATTTAGTTTTTGGTGTAGTTGCTAGATATTTTCT
>VTPC01004140.1:50297-76576 GCA_011009095.1 Ignelater luminosus
AAGTTATGTTGCACATTATGATGTTTTATTATTTTATGTTTTTGATGATGATAATTTTATTATGGTCTGTTTTGTGTTAACTAATGAAGTCAATGTAAGCTTCGTATAGAGTGAAGAGTGCATTTTAGCATCCAAATACAATTTTAAGTTTCTGTATACAGGGTGATACTTCCTATGGCCACCCATATACAGGATTTTCGCCGATGTGGGGACAGGTCGACGGATTATTTCTTTTTAGCATAACTGTTTCCTGGTGCCCTTTTGGTATCTCTTTTAGGCTTTTCAGCCAAGAGCTAAGTTTTAGGTCCAGGTAAGATCATCAAAGCCTGGATTATTTACTATTTTGGAACCTACTCCCGTCTTCGACATGAGCTATGGGCTTGAACATCTACCGACATCTGGCTTATGCGGGACTTGTGCATACTTTTGGGCACTTTCCCGTTACAAGTTTCTGTGCTGATTCGGATTTCATGCACATGTTAAAACTACGCCTGCAAGCTATGAACAGTTACAAAACGTTGCCTTAGAGCGAAAAGCCTTAAAAAATGATCTTGCACCAATATTGTTGCCCGATTTCTGTTAGCACCTGGTCTTCTCAAGTGGCTTCCAGTCTCCCTAAATCCATTCGAGACACTGAAATGTGAGCCAGACCAAACCTCTCTGTGATTCTGCAGTAACTCTACCCTTCTTCTACCAACACATTCATTCCGTGTTGAACCACGAATCATGATAATGAAAGAGAGAATTGATCACAAAATTAACAATATTATGCGAATCAACCGCAATAACTTAAAATAAGTACAAATTTTTAGTTCTAGAATTTTGTTACTTCAACAAACATATTGTTTGATATTACAACAAAACAGCTGCAGTCAAGACGTATCCATGGTTTCTAAACACATTAGACAATATACTTTTAGAATAACATACGATACTCCAATAATCGTTCACAGCTGTAAAAAAAAATTTAAATTTTCAAGTGGTGCGTTAATTTCTTGGGGCAGTGTATTTTGATTTGCGTTTCTTAGCGTTAAAAAATGATTTTAAATAAATGAAAGTAATTCACTCGATGCAAAATTAGTTAATTCATGTCCGGGAAATAAAGCTCCATCAAACAGTTGTAGCCAAAATGGAAATCAACGAGTTTGTGAAGTAATTAATATACAATTTTGGCAAATATGCGCCAAAGGCACTGCCCGCTTTTTCTAAGTGTGAGCATTAAGGTAAATCCTATCAGCCGTATTAATGCCAATCAGTAACAATGAGAGATATCCAGTATTCTCATGGTGGATTTTATGCTAACAAAACAAACATGGCACAGGATTCCTTTTTGATTATGTACTGTAAAATTGATAACCCAAAAAGGCGTCGAGTTCAAAGTGATAAGTCAGAATCATAAACCAAAATCAGCAACAATCAGGTATTCAGTTAAAGTTTCAAATGGGAGGGTAGTACTGTTTTATAGGGAAGCGCTTTTGGGAATCCTGGGCATTACAAAAGATCGTGTTTTGGGGACGCTAAAAGATTTAAAAGTGCTGAACAATTATTCGTGGAATCAAGGGAGAAGCTCAAATAAAGAACAAAAATGACAAAAAAAAAGAAAGCCACTATTGCCGCAGTAAGTCCACTCAAACATTATACTCGCCTTGGGATCTGAATATTACTAAACTGTGGAAGATGTATAATGATAAAGTCACTGAAGATTTAAAAATAAAGCAGAATTCTGTCAAATAAAAACCAGCTATGGAAATGAAACTCTATAAAGTACGAGTACAAGATTTCTATGATGTACTACAAAAGAACTTATTGGTGGTTATGTTGTCATGAATTTCGGCCAGTCAATAATCTATTCGACCCACCCTTCCGAGGGTTGGAGAATCTTCATTCCGTCCAAGAAATGGAAGAGTTCGATAGAAGATTTCATCTAAGTAACACACGCGCTCTCCGTGTTTCTCCTATGTGAAAGTTTGGGACTTAGAAAATTTCGCATAATATCGAGATTTAGTCCGAGTGTATGGCTAACATCTACAAAGGTGATAAACCGCGTGAGTGTAAACGACGCGAATAGTTTCTGTCATCGTTAAATATTTTGTTGATAATTCTTGGAATGTACCAGACGTGTCACTACCGTCAACATATACCTCAAATCTCGTCTTACTGGCGGATCTACCAAACCAAATTCACACCGAACTCCCAGTTAAATTATCGTACCGCCTGTCTTGTTATTTTGTATCTTCCAAAGAAACTCACTGTGTTATCGTGTTCCTTGTACCTATAACGTTCCGTCGAATTTGTACGAGTTCTGTACTGTTCCAGAAAACTTAATGTATTAACTATTAGATAAATCTTATGTGAACCAGTGCAGTGAATTGAGTGTATTCTGGGCCATCAAATTGGTTCTCTATTGGATTAGTTTCAGTAATACGGTAAATAATTTACCTTTTTAAAAATAAAACTGTCTTTTGTGAAGAAGCTAACGTTGACGCATATAGCTCGTCAATGTACAAAGTTATTTGCGAATGCATATGTATTTCATAGTCTCGTCGCCAGTCGCTTTAGACGGCAGTAATCTAGAGTTCAGATTACTGTAACATCGCTTCACAGCGGTGAAGAAACTTGTGATATTCTTTCACAGTAGTGAAAAGTTCGACGCACCATCTCACAGTGGTAAAAAGTTTTGTAATCTTGTTTAGTTAAGAAGAACCTGTTATTTGTCGAGTTGCAACGTAACAATTTTGTTCCGAAATGTTATTAATTTTTTATTAGTTTGTTCATTTATAAGAAACATTTATGAATTTAAGTCTTGTTTTATTACTTTATTTATGCAAAATTTTGTTAACGTAAATTCTTGTTGGTTTATAACTTTGAAAATGTTTCTTACTTAAAGATTTATTTAAACAAATATCTGGATGCAAAGCTAAATGAAAAACATTTGGAGGTGACGTCCCCAGTTGTATTAACAATTTTGTTTATATTTTACATTTTTATTTTATGTATGCTTCC
This sequence comes from Ignelater luminosus, assembly GCA_011009095.1. Lineage (NCBI taxonomy): Eukaryota > Metazoa > Arthropoda > Insecta > Coleoptera > Elateridae > Ignelater > Ignelater luminosus. The sequence goes on from VTPC01004140.1 coordinate 53,301, forward strand.
TTCACGAGTGACTGCAAAATTTCTAATATCCACTAATGTTTTGTTATTTAGATGTTATATTGCCTTCATAATGCCGGCGTTTTATGTAATGCGCCTGGTCAATGGTTCATAAATACTAACAATTTTAGTGTGGCCAGATTTGTCTTATATGTTTACTTGTTGTATATGTACCTTTATATATTTATCTTTTCTTTATATGTGTTCATGTTAAAAGATTTGCAAGCAGTGTGAACCAGGACCGCTGTATTCTGTTTATTGTACCAATTTAATAGTATGCTAATAGATGTTATTAATTTACCTTTTGGCTGTTCTTGTAGTATAAGCATACACATAAATTGTTTTAGTGATCAGCTGTTCCGAAACCGATGGGCGTTGACCTTCACCTACATATATAATATTAGCTCAATCCCTTAGTGGGAGTGTAAGTATCTTAAGAGAGTGCAGTACAATCTCGATTCCATTTATTTGCGTAGCGTTCGAACCTGCGGTTCGACCTTGATCAGTATCTCGCCTGCTGACCTAGATACCGAGATCAGCTGCAAAGTTACCCTTTTGAAATTACGTCACTGACTTTCTACTGCGGCTGGCGCCCTATCAATCCTGAAACCCATAAAGACTCGTAACTGCACTACCGCCTACCGCCGACTCAAGGCCTTCCTCGCCTATGAACCGTCTTCGACTGTCAAAAGCTATCATTACAGGTGGCATGCCGATTATATATATCGTTGGGATACCGATAGGTCACTAATTACAGTTTTGCCCGTAACAACACCAGATAAAGTGTTTGGTAATATTGAAATGGTGGTAAGGAAAACTTCAAGAGGGGAAAGATTATAAGGTACTAGACTGGAAAACTGGAACACAAAATGTAGTAGTCTTCGGGATCTTCGAATTTTAAGTTTCAACCTATGAAAACAGTTATACTAACAAAAAGTACTTTAGGTGGAATTTTAGTAAACGAAGAACCATTCTAACGGAGCGATATGGCAGTAGAAGAGGAAATTTGTGAGAAGAGAAAAAATTTACGATTAATGGAACTCAAAGAATTAAGTTTGGGCATTCCGTTAAAACCAGATAAAATTAAAAGTAATTCCAACTTACTTACTTCACATTTCAGTTCTGACTGGAACAAAGGAGTATTTTTACTCTATTCTACAACATTATTTGAAAGACAAACTAGTTTCTGTGATACCGTCGAAGCTTTAAAAAGGGCTGAAAATCAGGAAGATATTGAAGAGCAGGCAGAAAAGTGATTGTTTTGAAGATAAAATTACTCTAACGTTTTGAGATTTTGTTTTAATTTCTGAGAACGATAATTTATGTAGAGTAGAATACATTATTATTTCCAATTATTTTCTTCTTTTTGTGCCATTAAAAAATTGCGTTTAAGCTGTTTTTCGTATTCCTTTCCTTATTTTACCATAAAATGCGACATGTCCAAAATAGCTTTTACGTTCTTTCAAAAACTTCTTTCATAGAATTTTCCATACTTAAGATAGGTTATGAAGTAACCATTTAGAAAGTGTATACAAAGTTTTACTGTACTACCTGCAATAAATAGTAGTCTTATGAGTTTTTGGTGTTTTCCTCAAAATTACTTACTATTTGTGACATATCGCATTTTGCATTTATACGGCTCATTTGTTAAAATTGTTTCTCAAGTTTGCAGTTTTTAATGAAAATCAAAAAACTGATTTAAATACAACATGTGGCCTTCTGATTGTCCAACTGCTAATATTGTATAGAAATATGAAAATGAAATAAAGCAAGGCATTAACTTAAAGGCAAGCCAATTTGAGAAACTACCTTGTCAAGCAGAAACGCTAAAGCCAAAGATATTCAAATATGGAATCCCAATTACGCAAGACTATGTCGTTTATTTTGTTAAATACATAGATCTAAACTGTAATTAAACCATCTAAGAAAAAACAGCCATCTGATTTAGCTATTCTGATTCACATAGTATGGCTCTTCCTGGCATGTCTAGACGATACTGTGGTCAAGCTGTGGTTATACTAACTTCTGAACTCGACCGTTAACAAGTTAAGCTATTTTACCGGCCACTTAATTAATGACGAGTTTTCGTTCGGTATTTACGTATTTTAAACTAAAACTATCTGCACTAAAATAATTAATAAATAATTGTAATATCTAAAATTCTATTGTCAAGTAATTCTCTTTACCTGCTACTAAAGTTTAGTGTTTCCTGGATAACGCTTAACTTCTATTGCTAATCTAAGAATATTCTTCATTCTAATTTATTTGCGGCATTATTCAAGTAAGTACAAAGTTTTCAAAATTATAAGAAATCTATTATATTACCAACACGAAAACCAAGAAAGCTTAACTTGGAAATATTCATTCTCCAAAGTTGGATTGATTTCCTTTTCCAGGAAAGTTCTCGTGCAATTGAATCACTTGGAAAAAGAGATGCCCTAATTAGAAATTCACGTTTGAACGCCCACAATCAACTTTTATAAAGTTGGTTGCGGCTTGATTGAAAAACTGTAGGGTGTACGTTAAATCCGGAAATTAACCGTAACACCAAATTTATCATTTAAAGTGTTTGGCCTACACAGTGCAAGCATCACTTTAAAACAAGTCAAATAAGTAATTTAGCAGCAACAAAATTGTGTAGGGGTTGAATAGAATAAGGGTGTGCAACAAAGCTTGAAGATTAAAAGCTTTACAGATCTTAATTAATTCAACCAATTAACATTTTTTAAACGAGGTTTTTCTACAGTAATAACGTTGTAAAATGATAGCTTTAAAAAGATAATGATGAATAAGGAAAGTAAATATCCAAAACAGAAATGAATAAAGGCACTTAGAAATTCTTGATTTTGCGACTCACAATTAAAAATTGTTTTCTGAAAATTTGAAATTTGCACAAATAATATTTTCGCAGGGAGAAATTCCATAAGTTGCTCTTCAATTCTCTCAAAAACTAGTTTTACTAAAAATATGAAATTTTAAACCTTTCTGGAAAGATGCAGAGTCTACATACGCTTCAAAATGTATAACCAAGCAAAACAATTTACAAGCGGTCCTGTATACTAGATGCGCATTCTCGTCTTGTGTATGCCAGTTAGGGGAACGGCACATGTCCATAAGTTTAAGAAAAGTCCGTACGTATAATAATATTTTCTGTATCAACTGCTTTGATGAGGTATAGCTAAGCAATCGCTCCAAAAAATAATAAATTGAAGTTTTAGCAAAGCTTGGAACACTCTATATAGTTAGCCGAGTACTTTAATTCAATTACTTTTTAAAACAGAATCAACTACTTTTGTGTCTGACAGTCAGATTATGCTTGCAGCCATAAATTTTCTTTTATCTACTTAATTGCGTTTTGTTTTTAAAATAAAAGGTTTTTGTAAAACATGAAAAATCTACTTCCCTTCAAATTAAAAAATCTCTATTTATAACCCTCTGATATTATTTTACAGAAGTGTCAAGCTAAAAAACATTTTTATTAAAATTTATTCAAGAATATCTGTTATCTGGAAAGCGGTAAAATATTATATTAGTTTTACTTCCTAGATTGTAAATGTCAACATATACATATCCGCAAGTATAAACCTCCATTTTATGATGAAAATTAATCTCAAATGAAATATTGCTTCGTGTCGGTTGTATATAACTAAAGCCAGATAATACGAATTGATGATATAAATCAAAAATTATTTTGTGTTATATCGATGCTGACCCCTTTGCGCTATGTAATTTTTTTTAATTAAAGGCACTAATTGGAAATATAAAAAATTCTCTGTAAGAATAATTAATAAGTTTATGCAAGACTAATTAAAGCGTAACAAATTGTAAGCTCTTGCCAAGCAGAATTTGTAGGACGATCATATAAAAGTAACAAAATTAAAGCAAATGTTTACAAGTTTAAAATGAGGCGGATTTTTAACGCATAAATGCCTCGTATAACATCAAATACTAAATAAACATAAACAAAAGCTTTGGTAAACCACTTACATTTAAATAAATATTACGTCATGCAAGCTTTTAAACATTTTTATTCCTAAAGTTCCCAGGTACTTACAAATTCTTTGTTACACTAAAACAAATTTTTGTATATGAGATTACCCACCTCAATATGTCTGAGATTAGTTTTTAATATTATAATTTGCTTAAAATTAGCCTTTTAGAATTGTTTAGGTTTTCCTGCTTGGAACCAAAATTATTAAAATTGGAGATTAGTTTCTTTCAAGAGTCTGTCGATACCTGAGTTGATAGCTAAGGATGATTTACAGCAGTTTTATTAAATTATTTAATGCAGCGAGACAATGATGAATGTCAAGAAGATTAAATTAGATACTGAATTCAGAGTTAATATCAGTAGTACAAAAAATTGTTTAAAAGTATCGACGATTCCTCTTTCCACTTTTCTTTTAAATTAGCGTGTGAAAACCGTAGCTCATGCATTAAAATCATTCCGCTGCATTTAGTTTAGGGCATCTTTTTAGACAGACGTTGTATACAATACCCATTGATTCACAAAGAGCGTGTGCATGTCCAGAAAATGTCTCTACATATAGAAAAAACGAACATAACCTATAAAACTGCCAAGTTGTTACAACAAAATGTTTGGTTGTCCTATTGTATATTTAGATTTAGCACCTCAATTTTCTATAGAAAACGTTTTAAAATGTCAGACAAAAGCAGTTAATTGTAGATAGTGATGTGGATATATTTCTTTTAGAGAAAAGTAAATTTCTTGTAGTAACATGCAAAACCCCTTCATTTAACTATCCAAGCAGCGATCTGTGACCAAACCAATCTTCAAATATCTTTTCGCGCCCAAGTTGTTCAAGAGTAGGATGACGTTTCTTTAGAAACCTCGCTCCTTAACTTTTAGTTTTCGAACCTTAGGTTGTAACGGAAAAACCCCGAAAAAGAGACCTCATTCCCAGTAACGGAATAAAGAGTGTTGTGCTCCCAACAGTTCAAACGCCGAAGATAGGCGGGATTCACAGATAACTTACCTAAAAGAAAATAGGTCAAACTCATAGAAAACTCAGGTTCTGCATGAAGATGTCACAAAACGGTAGGGCGCCAGAAGCCATACGTATTAAACAACGCATTTGCCAATGTGGCGTCTCACTGCAAATACCCAGTACGTTTAGGCACTTTGGTGAAACACTCTGTATATGAAGAATCGTTATAATAACAGTGGATACTGTATACCCAGATTCTCCCTGAAACTTACCCGAGAGAGAAGGATTATATTTACTCACACTCAATACTCCAGTTTAAATGAGGTCGCAACAACGTGCACAGCAAAAACTTGCTCAAAATGGCCAAACAATATCCGTGACCGCTACAGGCCGTGCGAAATACATAAATATAAGATATAACTATAAAATAAAAGAAAACAACAAAAAGGTGTTTAATTCACACATCTGCTTGGTTCCAATGACTGGTTTACATTAAGCTATTCCATAAAACTTATTATATTGTTTAATCGTCCTGTATGTAAACTGTATCTGAAATAGAGTTAGTCTTTACTAAAACATCGCTTTCACAGTAGTGAAAAGCTCGGCCTATCGTTTCACACTAGTGAAGCTTTATACTATTGTTTAGTTAATAGGAACCTGTTGTTTATCGATTTGTAACGTATTGAACTTGTCTCGAGATATTATCAACCTTTTTATTAGTTTGTGCATTTATGAATAAAATTTATGAATTAAATTCTTGGCTCGATCGTTTACTTATGTTAGGTTCTGATAACTTGGTCGAATTGTTCTTGTTCAAAGATTTATTTAAATAAATATCTCAATCTAAAGTTAAATGTAAATACCTGCAGGTAACAAACCCAGTTGGATTAAAGCTACTGCTTATATTTTCCATGTTATATCATTCATGCTTCTTTTATAAATGACCGCAGAATTCATAATATTTACGGATGATTCATTCCAAGAATCATCTGTTTCGGAACCAGGTGACGTTGACCTATACCTACGGACATATTATTATCTTAATCTCTCAATGGGAAAGTTAGTATCTAAAGAGAGTGCAGTACAATCTCTATTTCGTTTATTTGTGTGTGACTCGAAGCTGCGATTCGACTTTGGAAGACAACTCGTCTCCTGACCTAGATACGAAGATCAACTGTAGAGTCTTCTATTCGAGATTAGGTCATCGACTTTCTACTGCAGCTGGCGCCCTCTCGATCTCGAACCTCTAAGATTCTCACATTATGATTACCGTCTACCGCCTGCTCTAAGCCTTCCTCGCCCACGGCCCGTTTTCGACTGTATAAAGGCTAGCATTACAGGTGGTGTACCGATATTACATTCGGTTGCGATCCCGATGGGATACTAATCCCAGTTTATCCGTAACACTTTCTTGAAAAACTACAAGTGTCCAGTGCTATCAACTAAATCGCCATTCTTGGCAACACTACCGCTACAAACTTAGTTTGTCCTGCGCATTTCTCCTAGACCACGCCTCCAAACGTGCTAATTCACAATAGGAAAGTTGGATATAAACAGGAACATAGATGAATATAAGATACTCCTTATACTGTAACGGTTCGTCACTCGTTGTCATAAAATTATTTAAATTTCTTAAAATCCCGCCAATATTTTATTATTCTAAGTTGGTACGAGAGTGTCATAAAATAATGTGAATGCATACTCTCGACTTTTTAAATTAAATTTTTATAATTCATTGTTGAAATCAAAATTGGATTTGTTCATTGATTAACTTGAATTAGGAATTCTATATTTTCAAGTTTTTCTTATTTAAAATCATTGTTTATACAAAAATGCGGATTTTATTATCTTTAGGGGAATCCCCTAAAGAAATATCCTTCAATGGTTTGATTTTAACATCTTTTTGAATATTTGTTATTTTTCCATCTAAAAATCTTATTTGTGTTTGATATTTCTTTAGAAATTCTAATTTAATTTAAAAAACTTTCTATTCAGTTTTAATTTGTATCATTTTAGTCAGTTTACGTTTTGAAATTTGGCGTAAGGGTGGATGCTCTTCTGAGCGTGTTCCTTCCTCTTTGATCTAAGGCAAAGGCATTGTAAAAGAAGTTGCCCGATCAACAGGTTGTTTGTGATTTGCAATTAGAATTTTGCAATCAAAAACTAGATTTCTTCAGCGAAGTCTGAATAAATATTGTACCAGCTAGTTTCTTCGTGTTGTGAAATTTTATTTTAGCCTTTGGACCTGGAAAGAACCGAGATTTTTTTGTTGGTTCCCTAAATGCATTCTTTATAAGGGCGGGTCCATGAATGGTTCTCGAAATGGCTTCAAGTTAAAATCCTGTCACTATCATTAGAAAAATCAGAATAATTCGAATTCCCTATTAACCTGAGCTAGGAATTCATCAGAGGTAATATCGTTTATAACCTCACAAATATAATGGTACTTGGATCAACAAACAAGAAGAAAATTAGCCTTGAATGGAGATCTTCTCAGAGGAATGTAATAAAATCAGGAAATACATACATATCTGTGAGTTGCTTTGTTTTGTTTAACGTTGTCTTGTCTTTAAAATTTGTTCATACGTCAAGATAAAACTCTTGTTGTAGGATGTGGTAACATTTATTGGTTTTTGTTTTTTGAATTAGTGGTTATTGTTAAAAACCACTTTATTCAATAATTTAAATATATTCCAAGTTCTGAATATCTATTTGTTTATTGAAAATTAAATTACTAATTCTGATTTTTATTTGTTTGTTAACCTAGTTGTTAATTAAACTAGGGTGACGTCATCTCTATTAAATAAGGATTATTTAAAATTAAAAAGGTTTTTCACTCGTGTTAAAGAATGGCCTTTTATTAATTTGTTTTTGTGTAGTTTGTTTTTGCGATAAACATTTTGATTAAATAAAACTATATATTATTTTTTGTGTATTATATTTTATTGATAAACACTACGTCTGTTTTGGAATTTTGAGTTTTTCTTCCAATATAAACAAAAAGGCTCTGGCGTCCAACAAACTCTTGATATTGTTTTAGTTGTGTTTAAGATAGAAATTTAAATAACAGACCTGTGGTTTATCATAGTGTTTGAAGACCCCAATTTGATTTTAAAGCTATCTGACACCCACGATCCATAATAATGAGACAAGTCATCATTAGCCGGATGATTTCTAATAAGCAATAAAGTTATGTGGTGAGTAACCTTTGAATTGGAAATAAACGTTTTTTAAAGATTGTTACAATACCCAGATGAAAATTGCTCACATACCCTAATACATCGTGAAACGTACGCTGTCGCTGCCACCCTTGTTTCAGCTGCTAAAGCAACGAAGAACATTTTTAGAAACTGCCTGTCTAGGCTCGCGCCGCACCAAGCGACGACACAGTAATAGGCGGCCCTTCAAAAGAAGCCGCCTTGCGCTTCCAAGAATCACACGTGCATATAAAAGTAAATGTGGCCAGACGGAATTAAAAGAAAACATACTGTTTCAACAGAAAAAATAATTTTCGGAATAAAAATAATTCGATAAATACGTTTTAAGATATTAAAACTTGAACCAAATTCATAAATAAAACCAAAAATATATCATGATAAAAAAAATAGCATTACAAAGTGTAGCTAGAAGACTCTTCTGTTCTTTCGCGTTCCGCAAAACTTCAATTCCGTTCCCTTGTGAATGGCAGGCCCGTCTTCTGCATCTTACTGCATTCTTTTCGTACCTATCGTGGGGAACCGCTTCATTGTGTGGAGCCCCAGTGCAATGAATTACTGATGGTATCTGACGTGCCAATTTATTATATAATTCCTTGGATATAAAATTCTATTGTTTCATCGCAAATCAGATCCTTTTATAAGAATTTGAACCACGGATTAGTGCTTCAGATAGAAGAGAACCATGCCTCAGGTTCAATCTAGAGAGATATCATGTCCCGCTAATAAAAACCATTTGCGATATGTTCGAAAAGCTATTTGTTATTATTAGTCAGCTATTATGGTTAATTCACTACGTTAAGGAGCTTTAGAAGAAGGTGCGCTGTTTTTATTTCAATTTGATTATTTTCCCTTCGTCAGATTGACGCAAAGCCATCGTGGGCAGCGTGTCCAGCAAAGCTAATGCTCTAGTACTTAAAGTTAAAAATATTGTTTATGTGTTTATCTTAATTATAACGGATACCGCCCGTTTACGGATGGCATAAGGATCGCTAGAACGTAAGTTAGCTTATTGCACAGTAAATAAAGTTACTTTCTTTCTGGGATTAAACATAATTTCTAGTGGCTTTAAGCTAGAAATAGTTAGATCCATAGAGTTACTTAAATCGGTAGAAAGGATCTTTAATATATAAATCAAATTAATAAAACAATAAACGCTATTCAGATCGCTCTATAACCGTGACCTACATAATATAGCTGACTGTAGACGATAAGATTTCTCTGAGTGGTCGTCCTGTCGCTTTGTAAATAAATTGCCGGTTTGTTGTATTAGCTTGAGACAAACGTCCCATTATTTATGAGCAGTGCCACGAATATTACTATCACAAGTCACGCACTCTTAAGTTTGTAATTTATAGTATTGCAATATTATTTTTCGTTATCTCTGATATTTATTTTGTTTAAATGGAATGGAAAATCGTCCACTAGATATTGTCAATTTTGCTTTATAGGTATCTGCTCCGCCGAACAGATAGAGTAATCGCATGCAATTTTTGTAATATTCCCCAAAAAAAGGAAAATTCTCTAAAGTTGCTTACAAGACAAGGAGTGTGAATGGCGACTTCAACTTGAGAGAATTTTTTTTTGGAAAAATCTCAAGAATTGTTCGTCGCGGTAAGTGCAGTTTGTTTTATGATAACAGAATGTACCAATCTTTGTTTTCTTAACATTGTTTAGTGAGTTTCACAATATTAGTTTGCATACAATATATGTCTCAAACATTAATTTGTGCTTATATGGTGTTGTGTTTAAGTAAGTTTCAGAAGCTCAAATTGCTTGTAAATGCTGACTTTGTCACTTTGTTCACTTTTTGTGGACCAATCCTGCGTTGGCTTGCTGCTAAACTTTACGTATTTGTTTTCCTAAACTTTAATCAAGTATTTCAAATAAGAGAATTAGTATGTAGTGCGTCACTTTTGAGTTCCATAAAAACATAGTTACTTATTGATGTTATAAATATAATTATCTAGGTCCGAGCTCATCTTTTGTTGTAGTTGAGTTGAACGATGGCACATGCACAATGTTGTGTGGGACTACATCGATGCTCTGAATTAACGTATCTAAAGTATCCCGTATCTGTGCCCCCTGAGACAGTCGCTTCACTGGCTTAACGTTTAAGACCGGCCCTGCGCCTAGCGGTTCGTCCGTATCGTACTATTACCAATTTATTTTGTGCGAGTGTTCCATGTATAATAACCAATTAGACTTTGGTTTTTACAATATTGAAGTATCTATTTAACAAATATTATAGTTTCAGTTCATTACTATGTAAATTTACTCATAAATAAATATCTCAATGCGGGTTATGAACCTATTAGAATAAAGTCAAAAATACAAACCTTTTCGTTAGTCTTGTAATTTTTAATTAGCAATTGTCAGTAATGATCAAATGAAAACAGCCCGAATCGCTTACCTGAAACAAAAAAATCCAACGTTACCAAACTGTGCATTGAAAAAAGTAAACATTGTAAAAATAAAACTATTAAGGTCTGGTAAGAAACCATTATAAGATGTGCAAGTAACAAATAACTTAAAGTGGAAGATTATAATGATTTTCGGCAAGAATCTTTAGAAAGCTAATGGCCTATAAACCGCCCTAATTAACCTACATTAACGCTAAATCTATTTTCGACTGAAAGGTACTTAGCAGTAATCAGTTAAAAGTTCATTATCCATGTATTTGCTTCAAATAAATCAATACAGACTTACACTAAATGGGGAAAATCGTGACTAATTAATCCTTTGTTACGAGGGTTGCTATTTATATTTCTGGCCTAACAATGAAAAAACAAGTATTTATGATCGAAACTAGTTTTATTGTTTTTCAAAATATTCTCCATTAAGATTGAAACACTTTTCCATGCGTTTGAACCAATTTTCGAAGCACTTTTTCCACTCTGTTTGAGGCAGCTCCAAAATATGCGTTTTGAAACAAAAAACGGCTTCTTCTGGTGTTGAAAATCGTTGACCACGCAGTTTGTTTTTGATGTACGGGAATAAAAAGAAGTCATTGGGTGCCAAATCAGAGCTGTATGGTGGATGGCCCATCAACTCGACCTTCTGGCTGGTTAAATATTCAATTGTTTGACCAGCGGTGTGAGAGCCTGCATTGTCATGATGAAGAATGATTCGCCTCTTCTTTGAAGTTTTCCGAATTTCTCCAATGACTTCTGGCAAACAAATGGTTGTGTACCATTCAGAGTTGACCGTCTCACGTTGCTCTAACGCCACTGTTGCCACATGACCGGTAATGCCAAAGAAACAGACAACCATTTGCTTCGATGTGCTTCTTCCGCAAACAACTTTTGTTGGATTTGGCTCGTCTTGAAAGACCCACACAGTTGATTGCTGTTTTGTTTCGGGATCATATGCGTAGATCCATGATTCGTTACCTGTGCAGATGTTATACACAGCCTTTGATGCACCTTTTGCAAATTTTTTCAACATTTCAATGCACCAGTCGACGCGAGCCTTCTTTTGAGCATTGGTCAGGTTATGCGGGATCCAACGGGAACAAATTTTTTTACGGTCAAATGATCATGTAATATCTTGTTGATGCTAGTCGTACTAATACCCAAAGATGCCTCAATCTCACGGTATGTCACATGACAATCTTGTTTAATCAGTTCACGCACAGCATCGATGTTTTCAGGCACAACGACAGATTTTGGACGGACGCTATATAATGTATTAAGTTCATTGGTGCACTCTTGTCCTGATAATCCACGTCGAAAGTTATGAAAAATAATTGCACGAAAGTGTTCACGGGTCAATTCCATTTTTTACTAGGGAATGCACTTTTCAATTAACTGCAAACAACACTAATCGCACTCAAATGACAAAATGTTGTGGTTGAGGGTATGTTCAACAATGTAAAGTTTACACCGGAAATGTCAGCTGACGCCTGGAAACAGTCAGTGTTGCTAAGGCCAGAAATATAAATAGCAACCCTCATATTTCACTCTAGTTCATATGAACTCGATTAGTACTTACCATCATTATTACCAATATAACAAATTATAACTATAATGCCATATTGCTATAATCAGTAATGAGTGTGAAATAGAACAATTCCAATATATACAGGGTGTTTTAACTCAAAAACCAACCAGAATTATGTGAAATTAAAGATTACCGCTGTATGGGTTTAGAAGAGAAATGATCCCGCTTCCGGATATTTATTTTACAGATTTTATATTTCTACGCGAGGAACGTTTACAATGTACTTCTTATGTCGCTCCCTCATGGTGATCTGGCACCTCTCTTATACTCTCCATAGACATCACTCAGGTTCGACATAAATTCATGAGACAAAAGTCCTTTATCGATTTAGCCAAAGAAAATCCGTGAAATGTGCTTTCAACATTACGTTCACTTCTGTATCAGCTTGTGTAGCTTGTGATTTTCAAATGATATATGTCTGTTAATTAATTTCTATCGTACTTATTATTGTTTTTATATTACAGATTATGATCAACTGTCTGATCATTTTTTAAGTCCGGAAGGTTACTTAGTGAGTACGCAACATTGTTGAAAAGTACCCTTGGTGAATCTTGAAACGTCAAACACTACATACTTCTAAAGAGGGTTTGACATATAATTAGAAAGATTGGATAGTTTTAAGTAGCTATAGACAATTTTGACTTACCTACAAAGTCTCTATAATGAAAACAAGAAAGTTATCGATAGGGTTGTAACGATTACTTTTGCGTTTGTTATACGTCTGTCTGTGTTATTTAGATTTTTGTCTTTTCTTTATGATAGAAGGTATTGCTTTGGAAACTTTTATTAAGGTCGCACGAATAGAGTGGTTATCTTTAATAAATTTTTAGACCACTTAGTTATATTAGTTAGGAATTCGACAATACTTTAATTAACTTTTATTCTAAGCGAGACACAGTGTATAATGTTAAATTTTATTAAATTCTTTTATTATTGGAAGAAGAAATTTACAGGTGCCGCTTTTATGCAGCTGTTGGGTCACTTTATGTTACACGAGGTTGAGCAAGTTTAAATGTCATCTGTTCATTTTGATTCTACGAGTAATTAGCTTGACCTTTCAGTAGTTATTTAATTTTTTTAAATTTCTTATTAAGATTCTTATCCTGTTTTTTATATTACTACTAGCAGTATTGGACGTTGTACAATTTCCTCTATTCTCTCAAAGTTTTTTATTCTTGAAGTTCTTCTCTTCTATAGTCTAAATCAAATAAGAATAAAGCGAAGGAAATGATAGGGACAGCTTGACCTTCATCCTCATTGGTTAATAAACGAGTCCGTTTTACACAACTTTAACATGCTGATTTTATTGAATACCGTGTTACCAGACGTACGAAAGTAAATTACTTATAGTTACATAAAAAAATGTTTTATGATATATATCTGATAAAACAATTTTTTAGTAATGTTTATAACTGAAAAATATATAACGTACTTTTCATAAATGCCTTAAAAATAGATGATAAGACAAACCTAAAAGAAACGGAAACGTGACAACGTTGGCTTTTGTGAAGTTGTAATATAACCACACTTTTTCCTTCTTGCTTGGTTAGGGTCAGTTAGCCTGTTATTCTAATTTTGTCATTTTACGTCTTTTTTGGTATTGCTGTTATTCTTTTATTTATATTAAAATAGTTCTTTTAAGAGCTCATTAAACTCAGCGTATCGTTATACAGGTAATTATAATTTGAATTATAACAACCTAATGATCAAAATATCAATGCAATATATCAGGTTATATTTGCGATTATGGCTGAAGTTTTCAAAAATGCTAAAGGAAAACACGTAAAAAGTGGTCAGAGACTTATGGCTTACAATGTCTATTTAAAACATTTACAAAACAACAGTAAGACTTGGTCAGTCAAGCAAACGTCGGCTGAAGTTGGGATCGGACAGAATACGATGTGGAATATAATTAAACAAATGGAAGCTTCTGGATTGGTACGATCTCCTAAGAAAACTAGGGAATCAAAAACATGTTTTCAGAAACTTGAAGACTTCGAGAAATCTGCCATACGAAGACATGTACATTGTTTTTATTTTCGAAATGAAGTTCCAACTGTAGGAAAAATACTACAAGCTGTTAACGAAGACGATTCATTACCAGATTTTAGTTATTCAACATTACATAGAACGTTATTAAAATTAGGATTCAAATATGATAAACGAACAAGAAAAACGATTTTGATTGAAAAGCCAACTATTGTTTTGTGGAGAAGAAAATATTTAACTGCCGAGAAGAAGGAAGAACGATTTATTACACAGATGAAACATGGGTTAATGCAGGACATGTGGGAAGCAAAGTTTGGCATGATACTACCATTAAAACTGCCAGACAAGCATTATTTGAAGGCCTTTCAACTGGAATCAAAGATCCATCAGGCAAAGGAAAGAGGTTAATAGTTGTTCACATCGGTAGTGAATCTGGCTTTGTTGATGGAGGACTTCTAACTTTTGAATCCAAAAAGACAGGTGAGAACTGTATTGTTTTTGTATGTTTTTTATTACAATAAATTATTTGAATGTTTGTAGGTGATTATCATCAAGACATGGATGGAGATGTTTTTAAAATGTGGTTGGAAGGGATCCTACCTAAATTAGAACCTCATTCGGTCATTGTAATGGACAACGCCCCTTATCATAGTGTTAAAGCTGATAAAGTACCCACTCGAAATTGGAGAAAAGATCAGATTATTGATTGGCTTCATGGCAAGGAAATTACACCGGGAGATAATTTATTAAAATTGCAATTATTAGAATTGCTAAAACAGTATGTGTTATCACATCCAACACCATATGTCATCGATGAACTTATTAAAAAGAGTGGAAGATTAATTTTAAGATTACCACCGTATCACTGTAATCTGAATCCTATTGAGCTAGTATGGGCTCAAGTTAAGCAACATGTTGCTGTTAATAATCGAACGTACTCTATCGAAGAGGTAAAGCAACTCTTATGTCATGAAATTGCTGGTGTAACTGCAGAAAAGTGGAATGATTGTGTCAATCATGTAATACGTGAAGAAAATCATATGTGGGATTTAGACGGAATAACAGAACAAGTGGTTGAGAAAATTGTGATTAATTTACAGTCGGAGAGTTCTAGCGAGGAGGATTCTGCTGACGATGATATGGAGGTAGAGTGATTACCAGAAGTATAAATACACAAACAGCAAAATGGATGCACTATTGTTATATACAGTACCTACAACTCCTGCTCCTTAATTAAAATATGTTTTGTAATTATTGAATTGACTTGTACTACAGGCTTTTTACCTTTTTGTTTATGTAAAAACTAAATAAATAAACATTTACATGTTAACTCGTAACTTCTTTTGCTTCGTAAGAGGTATATACTTATGAGGTTATTCATTATACTTTGTCATTATAAAAATCTACTATTTCATTTATTCATAGTTCGTCAGCTACTGGTTTTTAATTTTTATACATATTCTTGAACAACTATTAGAAAGCAATTTCAAATTTGGCGCCCTTTTCGAACACTTCAGCTGCTTAAATCTGCCTTGCACCGCAGTGCCACCTACTTTATTCTTATTTGATTTAGACTATAGAGAGGGGAACTTTAATTCTTTCGGTTTAATTTTATCAGTTATGGCATGTTTTGTTGATTGAATTAGAAAAATTCATTGTATTAGATAAATTCTTAATTTTTGTATTATTTTTCTTTACCTTTGATTAGTAATTATAATTGTTACAGTTTTGGGATTTGTTTGAAGGTTTAATATCCTCTTTTCTATAAAACGTTTTTACTTTTCCTCGTCTACATTAAATTATTCTATTGAAATTCTTGTTGATTCTTTTCTCCTATAGGAAATTATCAATTTAGTGTGTATTTAGATTTCATTTGTGGTAAAGAATTAATTTCTTTCTTTATTTTAGTTATTTCTTGGAAATTTTGACGCAATGTTTTATCAAAGCGCGTGCGGATATTTAGCCGTCTAGATAAAGGATATTCTTTCCCTTTAGTTTTACCGCGCAGGCCGACAAGAGTTTTGGCGGGAATTTGAGCCCGCATTACAATATACTGGCGTGCCTTTCGGTTTTTTCGTTTGAGATGGAGGTTACCTTGTATTCACTTGCGTACGGGAGTAAATCGGTCTTCGATTCTTGCTTGTGGCGTATTGGTAGGCGGGGCTTGCAGCCTCAAGACAAGTTTGCGTAAGGAAATAACACGCAAAAGTTAAAGACAACTCGCTTGTCTGTTGTAGCGTACAGAAGTGCTGAAGGTAGGGAAATTATAAATTTTTATTGCAACACGTATTTGTTTGGTAGTGAAGTTTATTTGAACATTTTTCCGATCTCTTCAAATCTTTTCTGAAGACAGGTTTTGGAAGGTTTGCAAATCACTCGTGCTAGAGTGGATCAAAATTAATATGTGATTGTGGAAAGAATTAAAGAGTACCATTTCGTTTTCGTTTGTGGAATTACCGCGGATCGATGTCATCAATTCCAGTTCGTCAGCTGTGTGCTGGATTGCGATAATTATCTTTCCCCTGGCCGTGAAGTGTTCTGTTGACTCTTTTTCGTACTAGAGTACGAGGATTCCTGTATTAATCTCTTCTTAATAAAGGAACGTGATGAGAGTACTGGACGCTATCTTTTGTGTGTGTAAATAAAGTTTGATTCAACTATCGCAAAATGCTTCTGCGTTTAAATAATGCTCTATTTCAAGACGTTTGGAACTCGTATCGTGCAAGGGATTGCACTCCTCGCCGCTGTGCGTATCTTGAATCACCCAGCCGCTGTGACGTTGGCGTAAGATCAAGGGAGACAGCTTCTGAACCGTTTACGTCCTGGTATGTTCCGGAAGTAAACCGGCTTTGGGTAGAACTAACGTACCGTTTATTTACTTTCACTTACTTAAAATAATAATAGATTTTATGTATTTACCATCCTAAATTTGGGTTAAATTATTTACCTTCAAATTTCATAATAACAATTTAGATTATGTAATTGAACGTTCAAGGGCAATATTGTAATCATCAGATTATTTTATTAATAAGTATCTGTATAGACTTCGTTGCATATGTAAAACCATTAGCAAACTACGGTTCTTGTAAATATTTAGGTTCGTTTGAACACTTAGTTTTAAATTTTATGTTGTAAATTTAGTGTATTCACATTTAAAGTTAGTTATAACAATTTCACAGTTATTGAAACTCCGGCTATTATCTACATAACAAATGCTTGATTAAAAAATTTAAGCAAAATTATTCTTGGAATTATTTTATTGAGTACCTTAAGCACACGAGTTTTATGTAAGCTTTAGCAGTTGTGAATCGGATGTCTGGGCGAAACAGTGAGCATACCTACGAGCCATTTTAATGTTTAATAATATTTAACAGCTTATGGTGTTGTTGCTAGCTGGAGCTGGCTGATGTGATTCCAGATTCGAACTTTCGTGGGTAAGTGGTAAAATTTATGCGTATGAGCTTTCTTTAAACAGGAGCGTCGAGCAGCGAATCTCTTTTTTTTCTTCACAGTAAATAGTAAAGGTAGCAATCAGTACGATCTTTGTAAGAGATTCCATATTTAGCGTGATTCTCCTCTTACATCTTATATACAGAGGGTCAGTCGGCAAGAAGCTATGTTGGCTGACATTATGTTTTGGGTTTTATAGCTTCTGGTGCCCTTAGGTATTATTATTATTATTTTTCTTTAAACACCTTTAAATCTGATTTGAGTTTTCGTGTGCTCTTATAGCTTTGAAGTAAGTTCACCTCAAACCAAGCCCATCTTCGACTTTGAGCTACGGGACTATGATATCTACAGACCCTACTGTAAGGGCACTAGGCCTCTTTTCTGGGTTTTACCCGTTACAAAATTTATAGTATCAAGGTTGACATCTCATTGGGGCATTTGTTGAAAATGCTTCCCCCAGCTTTTAAGAAATTTGCCTTGTGACAGAATAACGTAAGTGGTTGACAGGTTAGTAGAATTTTGTAACGTTCTTCGGGGGAGTCATAATCGATCTTTGGCGTGCTACGCTGGTGTGAGCACCATTGTCGGTTCTCTCTACATCAGGAAGACTTTCGCTGGTGCCATAATTTCTGCATACTCGCTACAGAAGTTATTCTTAGAGCTGGCATTTCTTTCTGTTGTCGAAGAAGCCCCATGGCTTCGGGGTAAGTTTCATACCTTGTTTTCCTCCTCGTTGATCTAATTACGGTTTAATCTTCGTATACAGCTTCTTACTTCCCTCCACTTCTTGCGACTCTTGGTGTGCTTGGATTCGGAAGTATACAGCAGCGATAACAGAATGTTGACGTCGAGGAGTTGGCTCAGAACAGTAGCGACGGGATTTCCGCAAGTCAATCGGGTTCGAGTGAAAAGAGCTAGGTCCTGCGCTGATTACATTTTTATTGTATTTATAATTTCCTTACCATACACTCAAGATCATCGTCTGAATCTTGCCGGCCTAAGACCAAAAAAGACGTCTTAGCCTAATTAAGTATTTGTTAAAACGTAGAATACGTTACAGGGTTTCTGTTGAAAGACTAAGACTAAAAATCTTTTCAATTGAAAATTAGGTGACCAAGCATCATAGGGAAGTTTAAACAGGTTTTTATCTAAAGGCATGACACAATAAAATGACATTAATATGAAGTGTTGGTACTGTAAAGCCTTTTGTATCACATCCTGTATTCTCAATGGCTTTAGGTTTTATGCCTACAGTTTCAAGGGTGGTAGAACCTTTCTAATTTCAAAATAGAAAAAAAGCTTGTATTGGTATCTTTAAGAATTTTAAACGCATTACGTTGTTCATTATTCTTTTGAAGTTGTTATAGAGAGGAATCAAAAGGCTCATCAAAAATGGGATTCTGGCAGATCACAAACATCACATCTGTCAAGCAAGTACATACATTGGTGGACATAGCACTGTATTAGAACTATTTTTGTTATAAAATGAGAAACATTAAAGTAAGTGTAGGTATCTAAGATATTTTTAAGCAGCAAAGGTGACTTTATCAAGGTTCATGCTAGAAAGCAGCTATGTGTGCCAAAACAGTTACAATGTGGAACGTCTGGAGAAGTGTGCTTTCATTTCTCGTAAAAGTGGCCAGAGGTGTAGGTTGATACATGGTATGCTATATACATGGCTTTGCAATTTTTGTCTGCTGAAAAGTGCTAAAATACGGTGCGAGTAAAAATAAAACAAGAGAATAGTGTAGGTTGTGCTAGTAGCTTTCACTCTGCGCTGTCACTGTACCATGAGAACATTTTACTGTTTTACAAGTCTATGGTTGCCAAGTACAATAAGTGTCAACTTTTTTTCTCTTGCATCCAGCTGTTGTTCGGTAGCTGTGTAGGTTGACAAAAATGTCAAAACAAGACTGAGGTAACGCGAAATTCTACGTTCTTTGAAGTTATAGGTGCTTGCAACACTAGAAAGGCCTTGAAGGCACGTCTGAGGCTTCTACTTTCATCCTTATGAGAATGACATCAGAACTCATTGCGCAATGTCATGAACAGTTAAGGAGATTGGCAATTTCTATTGTGTTAAATATATGCATATAAAGCACAAAGTTAATAATAGAACATCTGATGCTTTGGCTAAGTTGGGAGCTACAGACCCCTTCCTGGTTTTTATAACAAGACTCAAAATAAATAGATGGGTTGTATTAAAAAGTTTGTTAGTTATTGGACCTGGCAGAAGACGCGAGACAAAATTGGAATGCTAGTTATAATAATAATAAATGTACATACAATGTTACTCACAGTTAACAGTGTACACTTGTAGAGCAACTGAGAGTTAGGAAAGATTGAGTAAGAAATAAAGGAAGGAAAAGAAGAATGGTGTAGTAGATGCAATCAAATTCATAGTGTAGCTTAAACTAAGATGGATAAGTCATGTGTGACTACACAAAGAAACAAAAAATCATACTAAGCTCCAGAAGAAAAAGAGGATAAAGTAACCTTTCTCCTTGATTTCTTATTTAATTTAGGTATTGTGTTAACATAATTACTCCATGACTCCATAACGTTTCCACGCAAAGTACCTTTAACTGACCGTGAATTTTTGGGATAAATATCAGGTCATCTGAAGATCGACTAAATTTTTGGATTATGAACGAGCAAGTTCTTTGGCAACTAGGCACTATGACAATAACTTGTTAATTTATTTTCAAAATTAGTGTACCCTGAAAATTACAGGTTGTATTCAAGGACATGTTGGGTTTATTTAATGAATTCACCTGTGACATCTTTAATAAAAGTATTACTGCTACATAAGACACTGAAATTTTTACTGCATCAAAGCCTATCATGACTATCATTTAAAAATTGGAAGGTTTACTAGTACTAGAAAAACAACAATGGAAGACGAAAAACTTTAATTTTTTATAACTCAGAAATGTTTCGTGGCAGTTCTGGTTTCTGAGATGTACGACAATTACATAAACTTTGAACCACCCTATAGAATTATGTGTGCCCACATGATATTAAATAGAGATATTTCACAAAATAATACTAATATTCTGCAAACACTAATAGTGATAAATCCCTATAATAAGTCCAACATTCATACTAGTTTTCAAATTATATCGCAATCATTAAGTCTATGCGTGGCTAACTACAACATCCTAAACATTACACAAAGTGTTGGATTACAGTTTGCGTTAGTTTGAAATCCACGACTATAAAATTGTTAAGTCGTTTGGATTAGATTTAGCAACTACAAATTAGAGTTGCATGCGAGCTGTTATCTGTAAGCTTAGAGAATGTGCTTCACCGTTTCACAGTAGGATAGCAAATGTTTTGACAAACTGAAATTAAGTAGGTATTAAAGTATCTTGATTCATAAATGAATTAAGACTGCAAAGAATTAACTATTTTCTGAGAAATTTTACTTTTAATAAAATTGAATTTGTTAGTCTTCATTACCACTTGCATATAGCTGCCTTTGCTAGTACACAATTTATGAATTGGATTAATAAGGACGTTATTATTTTACTCGCATTTCAAATGATTAAAACGCATTTGCATAACTAATCAGCAAACAATAACAGCGCAAGTTGCTTTATATATCATTATATTCCTAGTCTAATTAACATAAATATTTACGGAAATAATGTAACTCGTAACACAATATTTCGCAACTTACATCTTGTTAGTATCTCGTATCAAATAAAATTAGGTTAGTTAGCTTTCAGTTGTACGTAGTACAGCATACTTTGGATTACAAACCCGCAACTGGTTTATTTTATTTTGTTTACTATTACTCGCAATTTTGATAAATTCCAATTGAATGCTGCCTACAAATAATTTTATAGAAGGAAATTTTCACTACAGTGCGTTTTCAATTTCTTTGATAAAGTAGCTGTCATTGAAAGGTTTGAGATCTAATAAAATGCGTTTCTTTTACCACAGTACCTATGAAAAAATCTGAAGAACTTCGTCTGATGTTAAAGAGACGTGTATTATAGGTATATAAAATGTTCCGGAATTTGATATTGCTAAGAATATAAGTATAAAGAAATC
Source organism: Ignelater luminosus (assembly GCA_011009095.1). Lineage (NCBI taxonomy): Eukaryota > Metazoa > Arthropoda > Insecta > Coleoptera > Elateridae > Ignelater > Ignelater luminosus. The sequence continues at coordinate 74,962 of VTPC01004140.1, forward strand.
TTACGGAACAAAAGAAATTGCAATAATCCGATTGCTATACCAAGGGTAAAAGACGAACACAAAAGGAAATCTGTTTTAAAGTAGAAATATTCTTGAATAACAAAGAAGCAGAAAAAATGTAAATTTTACGTGCAAATTTACTTAGGTTAGCTCAATTTAAGGTAAATTTTCCGCGCGGTTTCTTGATTTCGCTGGCCAGCAAAATCTTATCTGACCTATATTACTTTGTGTTTTGTTGTGTGAAAACTGTTATGACGGAAAAGATTTTACAGATATGATTTAATATTTGAAAATAGCAGCTATAGATAGCTATCTAGACGTAAATAATACAGTTTTGTGGAAATTTTCTTTGACATCACAACTCTAAAAAACTGTTTACGCTGAGTTCTCAATAGAGTAATGAAAACATACGAATAGGTCAAATGCCCTACCAGTTTAAACTAGCACGAATATCTAGCACAAACTTAAATTTCTTATGAAAATGTTTAATGTCTGGTCATAAGCTTCAAGACAGTCAAAATTAATTCAAAGATAAGTTACATACTTTGCAAATGTTTGTCGATAAAATCTTTCACTATGTAAAAACGCTGTGAAGTAAAAACCAATAAGAGAGATGAATTGCCGTACCATTACAGTACATATTATTTAGTGTACAGGGTGGATCAAATTCATTGTTATCACGTAATATCTGGTTTAATATTGATGATAGAGAAAAACGATTATCGAGAGCTATTCCAGTTTCTTGTCCTGCAATTAAATGTGAAAACAAAATTCGAATATCATAGCCTACTTTCGAGATATTGGCAAAAAGTGGGTTTTCCCAAAAAACAACTTCTTCTCGTATCTTGCTTATTTGAAAAGTTGTCAAAAAATGTTAAAGATACTTTTTACTACAAATTCAACTTGCAATAACATAGCATCTGTAACCAACAAGACAGTAAAAATTCTACAAAAGTTTTGTGTGTGCTCGCGTGTGTGCAGAATACTTTGAATCTTAAATAGAATTTATAAGGTTTGCACTTATTATAAACATTGTTTAAGACTTATCAAATTTGCAAACAGTCAGACAAAGCATATGCTTATTTTTCATATTGACAACAAAGACAAAATTTGCAAATTATATAGAATAAAGTATCCGAACAGCTAGGATAACAAAGAACACTAAAACATTATATAGTAGAAATAAAGAAGAGCTAATTTTAGAGGAAACAACAGAAAAACTGAACAGATGGGCAAAATATCTTGAGGACGAACAAATAGAATCTGAGATACAAGAACAAATACAAAGAAATGACACGAAACAAACAACGACCACCAGAGCAAAAGGTAAAAGACAGAATAAAAAATCTAAAAAATAGTAAAATCGCAGGCGAGAGCGGAATACCGGCGGAGATATTAAAAGAAGGAGGACAAAGGCTGCACGAAGGAATGCACCAACTAATTTTAAAAGTGTGGCAAAAAGAGAAAATGCCAATGGCGTACAGGACTCATATGTCCAATACCAAAAAAAGAAGTTAGAACACGCTACGAAAACTATAGAGAAAGAGCTATATTAGAGGTAGTGTACAAAGTAGTGGCAAAAATTATCCGAAACAGATTACAAGAGTGCGAAAAA
>VTPC01004141.1:9390-28437 GCA_011009095.1 Ignelater luminosus
GTGCTAGTCAATAGATCATTTCACAGAATTATCTTTTAGGCTCAAGATTATACTGTATCACATCGTGTTTCATTTTAGTACAAAATTTTCGTACCGCTGTTAAATTTCAAAATTATACGAAATTTGAAGCGGATGAAATCTTGCCAATTTGTATTTTGTTTATGTACTGAAATAGAGAGAATAAAAACCACCAGATATTTGGATTGGTCGACTACGTATATATGGAGTCATCTGTATACTAGAATAATAAGTTATTGAAATTCTGTTAAAATTTCAAATACATTTGTGCCTGATTAATCAAAGTTAATTTTGCAAAATTAACGATAGGTTTAATTCACTAAAAACAGTTTAGTTTCTAACTAATAAACTAAGCGATCTCGATCACTTGCCTGTGTAAAAAAGTAATTATCTAACATATAAAATATCTTTATAAATTATTTCCTACAGCAAAGTTAACCAAATCAGATTGTTTATTAAGCGATTTCTTCCTAATGGCATCAAAGCAGTTAATATCAAATACTAAAGGTTAATGCTTGCCGATGGTCAAATAAGCAGGTAGGTGGAAAAAACATAACGTATAGTATGTACATTACAATTGTTTGAATAATTTAGTACATTACAACCAAAAATAACATTTCTAAAGATTAAGTTACAAGCGATCATTGCACGAATACGAAATCAATATATAATAATAATAATAATAATAATAACATTTAAACAAGCATCAGTTTTTCATCGTTTGCCTTATAACGATCAGTAGCAGTGTTAAAGGTAGATAGTTATCACATTTCCAATAAAGATTTTCTGATAACCTTAAAATTTCAAATGACTTATTTATAACTTTATTTCTAATATATGTAAATATACGAATGTTTGATACATTAAATTTCTAGGAAACTTTAATATACATTAATGCCCCTTAAAATTCAGCAAATGCTGTGAAACCGTAGCTTATGCGTATACAAACAGAATTCCAGTTCATAACAATAATTTCCTTTTCTGATATTCATGTTTTATTGCAAATAATTTACATAATATTACAGTTTGTGGTGGTTTGCTTTTCGTTAACATTATGATCGATTGCCCGCATGTCTACACATAACTCTAGAGAAATAAACTCTATTTTAAAAAGAATTATTGTTCTTTGGTCTGCGATGCTGATTTTAAATTTCAGTTGCAGCAACACTCTTTTCATTAGACAGCTTTCACAAAAAGATATCCTTGAAACAGTTATTTGACAAAATCAGAAGAGCAATGCTAAATTAAATTATTTCATTTAGTTGACTGCGCGAAGCAATAAAAAGTAATTTGAAAGAAATAAACAAAGAATGTAGCAATAATACTGGAAATTAATATCTAGGGATTCTTACTAGAGCACACAGTATTTAACTTAAATGTTGCCAGCTGAAAGTAGTTTCAACCCTCAGTAGAAATCTTTATCGCACGTAACGTCGTACTGACAAGAGGTCTTAGATTTACTTTTTTATTCGAGAAAGCAGGTTTTGAATTTTCATTCAAAATTGAACCTGTAACCTTTATATTACGTGCTAAACATGTTAACTTCTAGCCCACCCGGGACTACGGAGAATGCCAATACGCTAGTATGATTTCTTGCAAAAAAATTCAATTCAATACGGATTCAGCCATTTCAAGGTTGCATTAGAGCAGTGTAGTTCATTTTGAGCATTTTCCGCAAATCTTTACACTCGATTAGTTAACAATAATAATAATCTTTGAAGAAAAGCAGCTTTGGAAACGAAGGCTTCCACAAAAAATAATCTGCAAGAACTATAATAATTGTCAAATAAACTGCCCAACAATTGAAATGGCCCACCAAAAAAGAAAATACAGAAACCACAAGCAGTTATGAAAAATGACCATGGATAACTTTGATTTTGTTTTTATATATAATTCTACATTAATTTTGTATATTTGGTTGGATTTTTATTTATGTACAAAACCCAATAGTAATCGACCAACTTTTCTTTGAGAATTACTTTGCTGTACTAAACGGCAGACTAGATTTAAAGTATCTTTGCTTAACCGATTAGAGGGCATACTGGCATTATTTAGTTATCAAAATATTTGATATTCTGTAGCAAAAATCGAAAATAAACGGATTTTTGAAAATTCTATAAATTATGTCCCTACGCACTCGGGAACTAAATAACTTTTCAAATTACTCAATTTTAAATTTTTTATGATTCTACAAAATAAATCTTACATCACAATAAAAGAATTATTTATAAATGACATGTCAACAACTGTTGATGCCTTTTTCTTTCTAATAAACACGAAACATAATCTTTTTTTTTTGGTGGGCCACTTCAATTGTTGAGCAGTTTATTTGAAAACAATTTGTCAGCAAGTTTTAGTTTATTAATAAGAACATCAGCGTCAGCTACCAAAGTCTAAAAATTATTAACACAAAATTTTTATTATTGCAATTAATATTAAGCGCTTGAAAAGTCACTTTATCAAAATTGTAAATGTGTACGAAACAAATGACTCGTAAAATAAGAAGATATTTACAGAGATGTGTGTGATTTTTGATGTGTTGAAATTCGAGTTTTTTCCACTAATGTTTACTTTACGTCGGAGCTGAGCATAGCATTGAGGTAAAACGCTTCAATTACCAATGTAATGTCTGAATTATGAAATTATTATTAATATGAACAAAATAAAAGTGTCATGTAGAATGGATGAGATTGTACAGAGCATCAAACTGACAATTCTGACTGATAACAATGCTTCCATGGCATCGAGTTACAAATTGAGACATAGCAACCAAGTACCAAGCACTGAGCTGAAGTGCTTAAAGCAGCTATTACCAAATATTAGAAATCTAAAGCTTCAAGCACTAAGCATAACCTATACAGTCAAGTCCTTCTGAAAGTGCTTTTAAAGTTTCTCAATTTCTGAAACATTGAAAAGTGCTTCAGCCGCTTCCAAGTAGTACTTACTTAAAGTTTTCTGAAGCTTCCTGAAAGTGCGTGAAGCTCTCTAAATGTTCTAAAAGCCTTGTTGATTTTATACTAGTTACTGAAGAAAGCACAAAGCACTCATTTTAATAACTAATTTAAACACAGTGCTTGAAACACCTTTATAAGCAGCTTACCAAAATGCTTCGTTTAGTTCTGTTCTACATTACATTACTAAGGATTTTGGCATTCGTCTTCATTTTAGAAAAACACAAAGACCTGAAAATTTTAATTTTAAAGTGTTCCAAAAATAATGAATAAGAATTATGACGACTATGCAACTTCATTCTAATTTAGAAAGAACTACGAACTATTTAAAAATATCAAGTTATCCATGATTAAAGATCTTCATTTTCAATGATCCATAATGGGACCATAGTAATCTTTGACAAAGTTATTTGTAACACAATTGATGTAGCAACCCGTATTTAACACGATGATTAAACCGTATCTTCATATCCTGTTTAGTTCCAGATATATTTCAAACTTTTCAAAACAACATAAAACTAAATTCTCCCTCTAAAATGAATATCCTCATCCCGCTATAACAAATAAATTGTCTGGTATCTGACAGTTTCAAAAATAATTATTTAAATAAAGAATAAAAAATTAATTTACCTGTACAATTTATACATTTTGCTTTAACTGCATAATAGCTTTAAAATTTATTTTGTGCAGGCTTTTAAAAATAAATCAGAAATATTAGTTAGCAAACAATTTTACCTCTGTAAATAACTTAAACAATTCTATTTTATATTTGCAAATCATTTTAAATTTAATTTCCAAAATAGATGAGATTTTTGTTGCATTTACAAGTTTTATAAATATAAGAGGTACATAGTTATGAGATGTACTCGTAAAAATATTATGTCAATAAACACGAGATTGGTTAAGTAATGAAATATGAATTTCAGATGCTATTTATTGATCGGAAAGAACTATTTTTTCAAAATAACACTACAGATTAAAGATTTAAAAAAATGCTCTATACTAATAAGTGGTTTCCACAATAGGTTTACCCTTGGATAAACAGCACAGTACAAGAATACTAGGGCATAGAAGGAAACGAAAGATTAAGAATACTTACAAAGATAGGCCTATCTGCTAAGACCAGTACCCGGTTGTTGCACATCCAAACAGTCATTAAAAAAATTTGCTTTTAGACGAAACTTTATATTTAACTAGTTTTGACTGTCTGTCTGAGAACAAATCTTGAGTTTCAATAGGAGACAGATTTGAATCATACCAGCGGTGTATACTGATAACTGCAACTTGAGGAGGCACTCTTACAATTTGAGTAAAAGGAGTCGCATAGAAAGCGAAACGTCCCAGAACGCTTTATGCAAGTGTTAAGTACTTGTAAGTAAAAGGCCTAAACTTTTTACATAATATTGTATCTTTCATACTAAACATAGTTGTTATTCTCTCCTCCAATTTGATATATTACACTTCGTTCTAAATGCAAGACGAATAAAATCTGGGGGTGCGAAAAATTATTTTCGGGCTCAGCATATTGAATTTGGCATCACATGTTGCGATGTGAAAGATATCGCCATAGACATCTTACAGGTTGTTTGGAACTTGCCTTTTCTAAGTAATACATTTTAATATATGGATATCCTGGAAACTAAATATTAGAAGTATACAATCGGTTAAATACGGAAAAGTTATGTATTGTAATGCCAGTCATTGATTTCAAAGAAAACCTCTTGCTTTCATTTGTTTTTTAAACAGCAATGAAAACCAAAAATTTCCAGTTTCTCGTCTTCAACCTTAAGTTCCTTACTAGCCTTACTAAAGCACTTTTTGTCACAGATATCTCTGACTTATTCAAATTTTGAATTTTGTAGAGCTAGCTGGATATTTTATCTTCTAATTAATTATACTGACGAGCTTAATAAATAAACATTTTCTTATGCTGTCTCCTATACGGTACTGTAAATATAAATAATTATATCCGGCAACATCTCTTTTGTTGCTCATTGGAAGGATTGTCGTCTTTTGGAATTTTTCTGGCACTTCACACTGTTGCTAGTACGTTTGTACGACAAGCTTAATGCTAATATAGCGACAACTTTATCAATTAAGAAGATATTCTTTGAATGCATTTGCTAGATGGTTTAGTTTAATAATTATACTAACAATAAAAGACACCACACCATCGACACCATAGTTTTTAAGTGTTTCTATTAGCAGATAACTTGATGTGGTACACTGCTGAAATTTGAACAAACCTAAAATGCTAAGACAAAACAATGCCTTCAGTAACTTATATTTTATTAAAAAGTTTGTACTAATAAGAATGTTATGGCCAAAAAAGACCTAAACTTACGTTTTTTTTCAAGTTATTTCTAAAGCAAACTAGGGTTACTTGAACTTCTATTCGGGTTTAAAAGTTCCATAGCTGCACATGCCAAGACGTAGATATAAAGCATTCTGTATACTATCTTTGTTTGAATGGTTTTCCAAAAACTTGCACTTTTCAACATAAATGTGTCAGATTAGACCTTCAGTCAATTTCTGGAGTTGTTGTCGAGATTTGACACATAAGATTCGTTGTGAGAATAAGCCTTCTCTGGTTTCTCATACCCTGTTTTCTTTTGCTGAAAACACTCTAAAATAATAGAAATCTGTAAATGTTCCTGGAGCTAATTTGATACCAGCCTTTCCAGTTAGTACTGCTTGGCTCTACTGAACAGCAAAACCTTCTGTTGCAGCTACTAGTTAATGATAACACATTATCATTTAATATGCTTCCTATTTGCTTTTTTGATCATAAAAGCGTGAACTTTAAACCGGCAGATTTATTAAGTCTTCTTTTCCTACCCTTAGTAAAGTTTTGTTCTTGGCTAACTTATGTTATTTTTTTAATATATATCAAACTCATCTTAAAACTTGTTTCTTCTAAAGAAGTTCCTTACGCAAGTTCACAAAACTTCAAGTTTGTTCTTGTATTCAACAATGATGTGTTTCGATGCTTTCGTTACCATAACAACACTACTGGTGGCAAAATTATTATAGAGGCAATATTAAATATTTACTTTACTGCTTTGTTTAGCAGTATGGATAGATTGCTAATTTTAAATACATGATCATAATCAAACATCTGATATGATTATCCTTTCAAAAGATATTCTTTAAATATAAATGTTATTTCGAACAGCAAAACAATTTGGTCAAGTGTCAAGTTTCTTTACCTAATTTTCTTAAAACGGGTAAATTGATTTGCTCAATGTGTCTTACAAGCAGAGAATGAAGCCTACTTAGAATTGCTTTCCAATCATTGAGTAGAAAAAATATCGTGTCGAGAAAGTAGATTTAAGGAAGAAAAGCTTACGATATTGACTATTGAGTCAATAGCATACCTAGACGTGACCATTTGCTTTGATCTGCGAGACACTTTAATTTAAACCTGTGAGCTAAATACTTGCTGCAGATTATTCGTATTTCCATTCAAGTAAACGGCTTTGTGTTCGATGGTAGATAAGGCGCACCTTTTGTTATAAGTGTTTGATCTCCCTGTAGCGGTTCAAATACTTACAGTAACAAATAAATAGAGTAGAGATTCTACTTTACTCTCTATCAATTTCAAGATTGGACCAATATAGCGCAGGCGAAAGCTACTTGAACCAATCTCAAACGTTCTGATCTTGTGTTTTGGCTACTGGAGTGGTCGTGGTTGGCTGGAATAGCTATTATACACTATAATAAAATATGGCGACTAAAGGTGTGCAATGTTCATCGTGTACTAATAAAATTAATAGATATGAAGACATAATTAAGTGTAGTGGTTTATGCAAAGGTTCTCTTCACTTAGACAGTGCAGGTGTTACAGTTGTACAATATAAATCCATGATGGAACTGGAAATGCTTGATATGTACATCTGGTAATTCAAAAGACATAAGGGATAAACATTCAACTGTTGTCAATTGGATTGTTTAATAACGAGACATTTTCAATAAGTGATATTAAAGTCATGCTGCTACATATTATTGAACAATTAAAATTATTACCAAGTGTTGATGAAAACTTAAATCAATTAACAACAGCTGTGCACGAACGTACTCCCATGTTAAATGCCTTAAAACATGAATTAAATGAAACTAAGACTGAAATCGAAAGAAGTGCTGATAAAATTATTAATCTTGAAAAGGAGCTTCAACCAAAAAATAATGAGATTATAGCTTTGAAGTCACACATAAATAATGTTGATCAATATTCTAGAAATAGAAATATAGAGATTCGCGGCTTGATAGAAAGGCCTGAAGGTTTGTCACTGCTACATACAAAAATTTGCATATCGTTCTATTTAAAAATATCGAGTTATCCATGATTAAAGATCTTCATTTTCAATGATCCATAATGGGACCATAGTAATCTTTGACAAAATTATTTGTAACACTATTGATGTAGCAGCCCGTATTTAACACGATGATCAAACCGTATCTTCATATCCTGTTTAGTTCCAGAGATATTTCAAAATTTTCAAAACAATATAAAACTAAATTTTTTCAAAAAATATTAAATATCTCGGAAACGGTGCAATTTAGACCAAACATATGGTTAATAAAAATGAATCCCAATGTAATAGGAAATCCAAACATGAAGTAATATACAGGGTATTTCATTTAAAAAAATAAAGTAAGATACTGCCACAAACAATTGGAACACCCTGTATAATTCAGAATATTTTTAGGTTATGCTTCCAAAGGCACTATGTCGCTTTCTGCTTTCAATTTGTTTCTATCTCCTAACATAAAGCTATTATCTTACTAGAGCGGAATCTTGGATCACCCTGTATATCGGCTGGTGATCCCTCTTACTTAAATAGCTATAAGCAGCTTCCATCTAAAACCAAAGTATTGATACGTAACGCATATCGTTCTTACCTCACTTCTATTGAGCAGGAACTCGGTGAAAATCTCAAAGGGTTTTAAAACTCTGTGAACTCCAAGAAAAGTCTTAGAGTTTTCCACTACCTATAACAAACTCCCATGGAAACTCATTAACAAATGGTACCCATATACCTAATGCCTTTGCTACATTTTTCAGTGATAATTATTTAAACGAGGTAGTAAATACAGCTCAAGAGATTAAAAGTGAATTCTTTGATACTGTGTCTGTAGACAATATAACAGACGAAGTTATTACTAATGCCATTCGTACTTTGAGTAATTCTCGCTCACTGGGACAATATTCCAAGCTACGTTGTTAAAGGTTGTGCAGTTTTCCTAATTTTTCCTTTAAAGAAAATCTTTACCTTATCGTTACAATCTTCTACCTTCCCTACAAGACGGAAAAATGTTAAAATTATTTCAATACGCAAAAAGGGTTCAAAGTCCTGACAATATTTCAAGCTACTTTGTTAAAGGTTGTGCAGTTTTTCTAATTTTTTCTTTAAAGAAAATCTTTACCTTATCGTTACAATCTTCTACCTTCCATACAGCGTGAAAGAATGTTAAAATTATTTCAATACACAAAGATGGTTCAAAGGCAGATATAATAAATTACAGACCTATTGCCCTGTTAATTGTTCTTTCAAAAGCATTTGAAGTCATTTTAATTAAGCACAGTCGTCCTTATATTTCTAGGCTTATCTCTGATAACCAGCATGGATTTGTCGCTAAACGCTCAACCATCACCAACTTAAGTACTTTTTCTCAATACGTGTCCGAGTCTTTAGATGAAAGATAGCAGTTTGATTAATATATACAGATTTCTCTAAAGCCTTTGACACGGTTAATTATACTTTACTTTTTTAAAAATTAGATGCTGTTGGGCTTAGCGACAATTTAATTTGTCTCTTCAAATCTTAATTGAAAAATAAAATCCAAATAGTCTACTGTAATGGTTTTTGGTCTGCTCCGTTTATACCTATCTCAGGTGTACCTCAGGGGAGCATTCTGGGTTCACTTTTGTGTATTATTTTTATAAGCGACATTAACAATTCACTCACCTATGCTCGGGCGCTTCTCTATGCAAATGACCTCAAGGTATTCAGCACCGTAAGATTTCAAGCGGATTGTAAGAACATACAGAGAGACTTAAACCAAATTTTTAAATGGTCTGATGACAATAAATTACATTTTAATATTAGCAAATGCATTGTATGACCATTACAAGGGTTTTTGGTTTCAAATGCCAGTTCTTTCAATAACATTGCTTATTCTTTATAATTCATTAGTAAGATCTAAATTAGAATATGGCGCTATCATTTGGAATCCTGGTTATATGTCTCATAGTTTGCATTATGAAGCTTTTCAGAAAAGATTTTTAAAATACTGCTTACATCAATTCACTAACGTAGATAATCAGATAGACTATACTTCCATGTAAGATTATTTTCATATAGAATCCCTAGCAACGAGACGAAGACAGCAGATTATTTTATTTCTTTACAAATTAATTAACTATCTTATTGATTTACCAAATTTACTAGCTAAAATTAATCTTCGTACGCTAAATAGGCAAACACGTGATCACAGCAGCTTCGTTTATAAATGTCCTAGAACTAATCAGATGTTGAGTTCGCCTATTATAACAATGTCCAAGACTTATAACAACCTACGGAACAATATTGATTTATTTCATCTTAGGTACAGTCAGTTCCGTAGAGCTGTTGTTGCTTCTCTTGATAACTCAGACCATAAAAATTATCATTGATTATCGTTAAGTCATCTACACACTAGCAGTTTCTTACCTTGCCACTGTTAACATTATTGCCGTTAAACTAAATTAAAATAAACTAAAATGAGCACATCATTTCTATATTTCTGTTTAAGTCAACGCTAACTCAATTTGTTTTAAAGCTTACATTAACGTTAATTTAGTTTATAAATCTTATGAAATTATTTCTACTGGTTATATACAGTATACAGGGTGATCCCGAAATAAAGGGTACCCTTTTAATAGACGATAAGTGAGGCTAAAAGAAGACAAAAAATGAAAAAACGAAGTGGCTCCGTGAAAGTTGAAAATTTTGACAATTTTCCTAAATATTAAAAACTGAAGCCGTCTCTGGTTAGAAAAAGAAAAGTGTTTCATGTATTGTCGCCTTAAAACGTGAAAGTTAAGAAGATTTATGGTGTTTTTAAACCCTTGTAGTGCAAGAACGAAAATTTACCAGACATGCCTATTTTCTTGGAACTAATAGTGCAGCTGTAGTAGCACAATGAACAATAAATGCCATCATAAGCTACCCCCTGGACATTTTACAACTTTCCTTTCTTAAATCTGAAGTATGTTTAACACGCAGGGTTGTTGAAATTTGTTAAAACAGTAAAAAAATAATAACAAAATTTATGTTACCAACAATTAGAATCCAGTCTCACAAGCAACATTTTAATCTGTTATTATTATTTAGTCACATGAATAGGAAACATTTTAAATGGCAATGGATTACACATACTACTTGAATGAAACATGCATATGGAGGGTACTACTATCACCTCTGTATTTAATTCACTTTAATAAATTCAACCAATTTTTATTTATGTAGCATAATGCTTATTGAAGTTTTTGGTTCTTCGGAGGTTTACAGAAAAAAATCACCAACAGTAAAATTTTAATGTTTTTGCAGATTAAAAAGTAAAAGTTCCTACTGGTTATTTATGGCATTGTAGAAACCAGATAAACTATTATACCTCTCACATAAATAGCAAGAGCTACCTGCCAATGACAAGGACAGTCAGTCAACCCCTATCGATTTTTGCTTAAGTAAAAGTATGAGAGCAGGACCGGCTTGGCTTAGCGATTAAACTTCAACCGCATTTTTCTCGGAAACTATGCAATTTTTACCTACCGTTTTTTATCGCAAATGTATGTACTGTCACACTGCTATCCACCTTTAAGAGGATACCCTTTATTTGGAATCACCCTGTATATGTAGTCAGTAGCTATATTCCTTTATTACTATCGTATAAGCACATTTTGAATTATAACTTAATATTGTTAATGAATTCATTAGTTGACATGTTTAAAAATTTTTATTTTATTAATTATATTCTCTGTAAATGGATACCTATTCTGTTGAGAATAATGCTCTATTTTTATTATTATTATTATTTCTTAGTCTTAAATAGATATATTATTTTTTTTGTTTTTTCTTTAAGTCGTTCCACAAGGCACCATTTAGCTGCTTACGTATCACTAAAACTGTTGAGGGTGCTTTTTGCCTTGGTTACCTTTCGTGTTAGAATACTGGTTGTTAGATGTAGCTTGTCACCTGTCGTTCCACTTATGCTTCCACTACGAGACATATTATGTTTTGTTATAGGTAATTTTATAATAAGCTCTAAAGTAATATATGTTTAGAAATTATTTTAAACAACTGCATTACAATAATTGAAATGAACACAAAATAAAGAAAAATTCAATTCAAGTTGGTCACGACTTGATATTTCAAGAAAACCTTTCGATAAACCCTACTTAAGTAGTCACTAATAAACAAGCCGTCCACAGCCATCGGATCAGTTGCCAAGTTTTCCAGGAGCTCTATCAATGAGAAACTCTGCAAGGTGAGATCTTGTTGTGAGTAACCGAAGTCAGCACTGATATCTCACTGCCCCAGACTCTGTCTGAGCCTCTGGATTCAGAACATCTGCATGTTTCATTTCTGGCATCTTTTGCACTCACCGCCAGATCACGTTTCCTTGTGCTGAAAATGAGATTAACCCCTACAAGAATCGACCGCCGTCGACTGCTATTTAACTTTAGTAACATAATAGTAGTCACTAATCAGAACGAAGATTTGTTCAGTGTATCTCTCAATGACTTTTCAGTTTTATGTTGCTGATTCTCCGAATCTGTTTGAAAGTTGTTAATGGAATGCCACAAAATTGGCGCTACTATCAAAAATAACAGAAGCAGAAGGAATGTGCAAATGAGTATAACTAAAATGTTGCTGTAAAAATTATTTTACGACGTTGACGTAAAGGTCAGCACTTTTTGCGTGTGAAAAAATGCATGATACGTAATGATGATGATGATGACCGTTTTTATTACGTATTGAAAGCTTTAGGGATCTGTTTCTCTTGCCACCTGACCAATTTCCTTTGAATAGTAAGCCACCTTTGCGATGAATAGAACATAATATATCAGGTTAATAATAAATCTTAAAAGGCATGAATAAGCTTTAAATTGTGTAATGTTATGCAATACTTTTAGATTATCTCTCTGTCTGTACTGTAAGAAAAAATTTATGATAATCATGCCTGAGCAATATCTAACAAGCTACATGATTACTATATAAAATTCTAAATACTTAGTATCTCAATTATCAGATTTGTTTTATTTTAATAAAATTTGACGTAATGAATTAAAATATAAAAAAAATAGCAAGAAGCGATTATTTTCAAGAATTATGTTTCTTATTTTATAAATTTTTCCCTCTTTTCAAAAATACATCTTCAATTAATTTGATACTAAATAGATATCCCTTACATCTCATTAGTATATAATTTCGTATTTCATTATACTAATAAATTGTTTCTAAGGAAACACAATTCTTATTCTATTTTTAATCTTGTTCCAGATGATGAGTTTGGGGAAAGGACTGTTTCCGTGCTGTTAGACGGCGAAGAGTCCGAAATGATATTTATCGATCATCCTGCATCTGAAATGTCAGTAAGTAGAAACTTCACTTGACCTTTTTAAATAGCAGCAATATTAAAGCGTGAGAGGCAGGAAAATTCTTGCCCTAAAGTTTTTGCGGTACTATTATTCAGACTGATATTTAGATGGAATGTAAATATATGCCTACACACCGAAATTCACGGGGATGATTTCAATAAACATTGGGAAATCCTATCTTAAATTATAACGCATAACAAGTTCTCATATCAAATTCTCCCGATTACTTTCAAGTAGATTTTCAGCTAACTTTACTCAAGTTCACTAATCTAATTGACTAAACTACTCGGGAAACTTGATAATAACTTTATAACCTCAACGGCTTTATCCTTTAAGAATTGTAATATTAGGATTAATACAATACTATTGTCTAAGCCTATTCTTTAATTTATACGTCTGAAATATACCAAAAAATTGATTAGGGATGTTTGGATAGAAGAAAAAAGTTAATAAATTAAAAATTAATTGTTTGTAGGTAAAACGCATCAATGTTTAAACTGTTTTTCATTTAGTTGCCGATGTTTCAAAAGCACTCTAAACTACGCACCTTCAATAAATAATAACTGTTTGGATAAGCGGGTATCATCAAAATTACATACATTAATACTGAAGTACAAAAAATGGGTAGTATGAAAATGTAATCTGTCATTTGATGAAATCTTTTTACGATTTCATTTCAATTTTATCAGCAGGCATAGGTCATTACATACCAAAATGCTGTGAGGTAAATGCTCGAAAAGTTTGAATTACCAATTAACTTGTATACGTGTATGATATACGGGGTGGTTTCACATATTTTTAGCTGTTTGCGTCAACTTTGAATAGCTTTTTATATGACCTATTTAATTTTCGTGAACTACATCAATTTAATTAGTTTCTAGAAATTTTACTTGTGTGAATAATTATAAGTTTAATTTCTAATAGAAAATAAGCATTTTTTGTGACACAAGAAAAAATTGCATGGACAAATTGCAAATTCAATCAAACCTATCTAAAATTGAAGTATGCACTTACTGTTTTCAGATTTCTTCTTATTTCTAATCCTTTGCTGATTATACCTATTAACCCCTTTTTTAATTTGTTATTTCTGAAGTAATATTTTCTCATCAGAGCTTGGAGGACAACAGATGCGTTATCGAATGACAAATCCTAAACGAACAAGAGGTCAAATAGACATTAACGTAAAATGGGGTGAATAGATAAACTTCTTTAACAATCTAGTTAAGTAAAAGAGAGGGAATATTTTTTGCAATTCAGATTTTGGAGAAAATTTCATTTTGATCTGTAGATTAGGCATACGAATTTATCTTTTATTTTATTCCTATTAAAACGCTTACACAAGCAATAGCAACAGTAAAAATCAAAAAATATACACTCATTTTCAGAAAATAAAAAATCGTACACTAATATTAACTGGTGTAAGTAGGATCCATTGTGCATTGCCTCCATAGCAACTTAACTTACACAAATAAAAAAAAGGTTACAATTAAATCAGAAATAACAATCTTCCTATAGAAGTTAAAAATAAACCATTTTCTTCTTAAAGACTAAAAATCCGGCAAACAGAAATGTATTTTTGGACCTGCTATAAATCTTTTCATAATGAGCAGGCATTTCAAAATTACATCTACCTCGACTTTCAGTCCATTTAACAATTTCTTATTTGGTTGCGGTTAAAAATACTTTTTCCACAGGAGGTAAGACATATATACTACCCATTTTTCTTTTGGAAGTTAGTTTCTTGCGCAGGAAAGTTACCTTTAACCCTTATCCGGGCAACGTATTTTAGGTATGTTACCGAGCAAGGTGGGTCCAATGGACCCGCCTTTGCATTATAAAGTTTGTGTGGTACTTTTTGTTAGTATTGCATACACTGGTAATTAAATAAGATAAAAAAAAATATTATTTAAGGTGACTACAAGTAAATGTCTTCCCTGGTTTGATATAATTCTGCAATATCTTATAACCGAATTTAGCTAGAAGGGCCGCAGAAAACCATATCTTTGTATTGGGTATTCTTCCTTTCTCTATAATCTTTCTGTAAAGTCATATGTTTTATAGCTTGTACGTGACTTTTGCTAAATTCATGTTTTCTTTCATTCGACATCATATTGTAAATCTTTTAAAACCCAAGCATATAACATAATTTACCTAAAACGGCTCAAAGACCGCACAATAAAAAGTGTCAATTAGCCTTGCATTTTTATTTGATCCCCCAGACATACAAAAGATCTTTTCAAAACTATTTTAAAAAGTCTCAACATTTGCAATTTTCTAAAAAATATCAATTTAGTCGAATTTTTTTTCATCTACTAAATTTAAATTAAAATATTTGACTAACTGATAACACTCTACCTGAGGTATTCTTAGAAGTAACAAGGGCTAATTACCCTAAGACGAATATTTTAGAAACTATGACAAAGTAAAATGAGCCCCGGGTCCACTGGACTCATCTTGACCGGATAAGGATTGAAATATCTTCATTTGCTGCTATTACTATCCCAACGTAAACTCCTTCCTTCATATCTGCACCCTTTTTTATAACTTGGAACCTAACTAGAACAAAATGTCCTATACTAATATCACCTGTATTATTATTATTGTTAAAATTTCTACCATAGTTCTAAACATCCGAGTTTTCACCAAGAGAGTCATTATCAACATCAGATGCTGCTATCTCAATTTCTGAGTTGCTTGATTCGGAATCAAACTGTACACTTCTTCCTGGAGTCACTGCTACTTTTGCTGAACGAAATTTGGTCATAAATATATCCTTATGTCGCATGCCTTTGAAGTTTAGAAAAGAGTCATTTGCTACAGCTTCTTGCAATTCTAAAAGAAAACAGTTTAATACCACTTCTCTATTTAGAAGAATTATGTCTGCTTTTTAAAATTTCGATTTAATATTTGTAGTTGCAGTGATTTAGCAATGATGGGCAAAAAAACTTTAGAAACTTTTCGTCTCGTTTCTTCCACTGCAGTAAAATGCCTCTTCAAGCAATTTTAAGATAACTAAGGCTTATTCTAGAGGTTGACTTAAATGAGTAGAATTAGCAAGCCAAAATATCGTTTCTGATCCCATACAAGGTTTACAAAAATATGGAATGCTAAGTAGTCTACTGTCAGGATTTTGCCACCTTCAACCTTACTCAGATAAGGAACTGCAGTTTTAACCTAGTCGTCGAATATATTCATACCAAACTACCCAGAAGGGTTTCCATTATATCTTGTGCTTCGAAGACATCTAATTCCCCACGACATATACATATAATGTGTTTGGTAGACAACGTGCACCGATAATTGTTTTCCGTCACCCGACGAGGCAAATATTAGAGAAGTTGAAAACTGGATAGTATTTATCACCCTTTCAGAATGTTTACAATCACTACGTTTTTTGTTCTTAAACAAGCAATTTTTTGATTTCTTTAGATAATTACTTACCAGCATCATCTGCTAAATTTGTTTCATCCTAATCTACTATGATGAAACATCTCGCAGGTGCTTTTGCAAATTATTAAAATATTTGTTAATTCTATCTTTAGAAACGCTGGCTCTAAAAGAGACGTGTGCCTTGTTTTGTTTTACAAAGCTGTAGATAAAGTCTGGGCCAGGTAAGTTGTCTTTGAAACGACGTTCGGTTTTTCCTAATTTATTCAATTTTAATTGTCAGCCTTAAATTGTCGGTGTCCATGGGGTGCCTAAACAAAATTGTCTTTGGAACTGAATACTTTTTAGAAGGATCTTGATAGCTTAAATTAAACCCTCAAATCATTGCTTACTTGGTTAGTATTATTATCTAACATTCTGAATGAAGCGTCCTTGACTTTGAAATTGTCGAAGCTGCCCGTACACAAATTTCAAGTTCAGAGAAATTGGTTTGTAATCCATTTCTGTAGAAGAACTATATGATTTCGGTGTTTGATCGTCTAATACCGTCCACAACGTGCAGTGGCTGTTTTCCGCTCATTCAGCGTTTTCGATAATTGGGAGTAACAGCTATTTATTTACCATTCCAGTTGCAATCTGTTTACAGAAGTATATCCACCATGCCAGACAAACCAGTGGCGGAGCTCAATTCGCAAAATGTGGTTAAATTGGTAGAAGAAGTAAGATAAAAACCGGTTCCTCTCAGATTGGTATTGGTGAACCTGGAACACAAAAGAATAGACAACAAAGTTGGTCTTTATGCTATTTGGGTCTAGAATGTAACATGAAATATTAAGAGAATTGAAGAAAATATTTAACCTTGCAGTACGCCGTCTTAGGGTATGAATGGTTTCAAGAATTTACCTTCAACTCGCAGTCGATGTTGTTGATGGAATAAGAAACTGTTAATATGATTCTGACGACTCCATTCGTTAGGAGCTTGTGAAGAAGCCCCATGTACCATAAAAGTGGGTCAGTATTAGTCCTCTTGGAACCAAAATTGATAAGACGGGAAGAGGCTACCGTTTTCTCTTTTCTTTCGAATATCTTCTCTAAGACGTGGAGAAGAGCTAGAAGGCAATTAGAAGCGGGACCCGAAAAGTTTTTGTGTGGTTTTGGAATCGTGACTACGGTGGCTGATCTCCAAGCAGATTATAAGCAGTAGTTGTAGGTGTTGGTGAGTAACTCGATTGTCTTCGTTAGGAGAATTTTTGCCACGAACAGTAGCAATCATCATTTCATCCACTCGGATAGATTGAAGAATCTTCGGAGGTGATAGATCGTGAGGCTTTTGTGGAGAAATTAGTGCGGTCACTAAGAATGAACCGGCTTGCACTAGTAGTTTCTTGGGACGTGGTGCACTTTGTCGAGAAGATTGGAGAAAAATTGATATTGTAATTAAGCGAATATAAAATTGTATTTCATAACACCTGAATCTTATCAAGTATTTTCAATTTTGTATGTTGTTACAAGCATTTGTTCGATTGTCAACAAGGAACAAAATCTTTAGTTTTAGTTTTCATTTAGCTTAATTCTACATAAAGCTATTATTTATGTTAGTAAAATTATCATTAATATTATTTTTGTGTAATTTGTTTAGTAGTAGGTAATTCCGGGAGAGTTCGCACACCTTTTTTGAAATCGCTGTCCCAGTCTCAAAAATGAAAGATTCAATATCTTTGAAATCCTAATTATTAATATAAATCCTTTAGAATAATTTCTTTAAATTGTTATAATATTTCCAAACGTTTATCAATTTATCGAAAATGTTCAAAATTCGTTATTAAAATTTTTTTCGGTAGAGTTCGGACACATTGAAACAAAAAGTGTCTTGTTATTAGAATGTTATATAAAAATAAGATGATATTAAAATACAGTTTTTGTTATTATAGTTTGAACAATATTTTTTCAGATTTACATAGAAAAAGGTTACATACGTCTACGAAAATGAGGTTGAAGATACAAAAGCAAGATGAAAAAAGTATTCACATTCACTTCGCTTCTTTCAATTTTCGTCCACAATCAATACAACAATTATCAAAAATCGTACATGAAACGTGCAACCATTGCTTAGATTTGCTGCATCTAAGCAAGGTTTTGGTGTTCAGATCGTCAAAACAGTTTTTTGCATTCTTTGTATTCGGTTAACTCTTCAACGTCTGATTCATTTTTTCCCTTTTCTTTCGTGTCGTTTTTTCTTCGACGCTGTTTTCTTGTTGACTAATTTTCTATTTTTGACATTTTGATTTTTTTTCTTCTTTGGAAGTTCTTTTGAGTCATTAGAAAAATCTTCGTCGAAGTTTGAAATCTCGTCGTAGTCAATTACCTTTTTCTGCAGTTACAATCTTTTCTGGACGGAGCGAGTCTGTCTCAGCCTCTTGCTTTTTTTTCATTTTTAACGCGTACTTGTTTTTGGTTAGCTTCTGAGGTTAAGAGTACAGCGCCGTTTAAAGATTTTCTTGAGATTTTTGGAGAATTTTTCGTAATTTTTCAGTACACTTAAGTGTCCGAACTCTCCCGGAAAAAAGGAACATTTCATACTGCGACGTTGTAACGATCAAAAATAATGTACATGGAAAAAACATAACCTATAATAATCCAACCTTTAAATAAAATTGCATATTAGTGGCAAAAATCGGTATTTTAGCTAATAGATAAAATTTTTAGGTAAATTTTCGCAATTTCATGCAAATTGCAATTAATGATTTGTTAAATCTAAAAGATAACCGAGTTTTAGCATTTAACTTTATGTTTATATGTCAAAACACATATTCACTGTTACTTGCAAAAAAATCACTCGTGCACATTCCGAGGTGGGGGAAGTGTCCGAACTCTCCAGGAATTACCTATGAAGGTGTGATTCTACAGTAAAGAAAGAATGAAACTTAGACATGATATTTTCTCTGAAGTGTTTCTAAGAAAGATGATTTTTTTAATAAGATCCTAATACATAGTAATTTGTATATTTATAAGTCCCTAGTAATTTAAGCTGTGGTAAAAAAGTTACTG
>VTPC01004141.1:33437-91590 GCA_011009095.1 Ignelater luminosus
TTAAGATTTGAAGAGACAAATTAAATTGTCGCTAAGCCCAACAGCATTTTTTTAAAAGTAAAATATGATTAACCGTGTCAAAGGTTTTAGAGAAATCTGTATATATTATATCAAACTGCTATCTTTCATCTAAAGACACGGACACGTATTGAGAAAAAGTACTTAAGTTGGTGATGGTTGAGCGTTTAGCGACAAATCCATGCTGGTTATCAGAGATAAGCTTAGAAATATAAGGACGACTGTGCTTATTTAAAATAACTTCAAATGCTTTTGAAAGAACATTTAACAAGGCAATAGGTCTGTAATTTATTATATCTGCCTTTGAACCCTTTTTGGGTATTGAAATAATTTTAACATTCTTTCACGCTGTATGGAAGGTAGAAGACTGTAACGATAAGGTAAAGATTTTCTTTAAAGAAAAAATTAGAAAAACTGCACAACCTTTAACAAAGTAGCTTGAAATATTGTCAGGACTTTGAATCCTTTTTGCGTATTGAAATAATTTTAACATTTTTCCGTCCCTTAGAGAAGGTAGAAGATTATAACGATAAGGTAAAGATTTTCTTTAAAGGAAAAATTAGGAAAACTGCACAACCTTTAACAACGTAGCTTGGAAGATTGTCCCAGTGAGCGAGAATTACTCAAAGTACGAATGGCATCAGTAATAACTTCGTCTGTTATATTGTCTACAGACACAGTATCAAAGAATTCACTTTTAATCTATTGAGCTGTATTTACTACCTCGTTTAAATAATTATCACTGAAGTTGAGGTAATCTATAAAATTAATTAAAGCTCTACTCAGAGACGAGCCAATAGTTCCCTATCAAACACCGCATCCTGCAACCATGTCTCACTAATAATTATCGCGTCATAATCACAATTAAGAATGTTAAATGAAAATTTATTAATTTTTGTATTCAATCCGCGAGCATTCTGATAATATAAATTAAGGTAGTGTTTACTAGCAGTACTGCCATTGTTACCGTTATCAATTTAAACAATTCTAATGCAGAGAAAGATCTTCAACAGAATTTGTATTTATCGCCGGTGTATTATCACTTTGCTTCAAGAAAATGGCAGCTTTATTTATCCAAGAATATTTATATTGATGTTCCCCTGGAATTCTTTAACTTTCCAAAATAGTTTCTTATTTTCGGAAGTCAGCTGTTCATTGATGTAAATTGGCTGTGAACCGGTATTTGGGATTATATCGTTATTAACTAATTTTCTCTTTTTGTAATTTTCCAGAAAGCTGTTTCTGATGGTTCGTTTACAAAGTTGGATTATAATTGGTTTAGGTTTATTATTATTTATGTACGTATTGCTTCTATATCAGTCACCGAAAAGTTAGATATAGTAAGTAGCGATGCTATTTTTTGTGTAAGCAATGACAAATCTTCAGGCCTTTCTATCAAGCCGTAAATCTCTATATTTCTATTTCTAGAATATTGATCAACATTATTTATGTGTGACTTCAAAGCCGTAATCTCATTATTTTTTAGTTGAAGCTCCTTTTCAAGATTAATAATTTTATCAGCACTTCTTTCGATTTCAATCTTAGTTTCATTTTGTTAATGTTGTACGGCTTTTAACATGGAAGTATGTTCTTGCACAGCTGTTGTTAATTGATTTAAGTTTTCATTAACACTTGGTAGTAATTTTAATTGTTCAGCAATATGTAACAGCACGACTTTAATATCATTTATTGAAAATGTCTCGTTATTAGACAATCCAATTGACATGGGTTAAATGGTTTCTGGTGTAGATGCGCCTTTATCCCTTATGTCTTTTAGATTACCAGGTGTACGTATCAGGCATTTCCAGTTTTTGATAGATTTATCATCAATCATGGATTTATATTCTACAACTGTAACACCTGCACTGCCTAAGTGAAGAGAACCTTTACATAAACCACTACACCTAATTATGTCTTCATATCTATTAATTTTATTAGCACACGATGAACATTGCACACCTTTAGTCGCCATGAATAATAATAATAATAATGTATAATAGCTATTCCAGCTAACCACGATCACATTGAGCAAATCAATTCACCCGTTTTAGATAAAGAAACTTGACACTTGACCAAATTGCTTTGCTGTTCAAAATAACGTTTGTTGTTGTGTTGATGGTGTGCCATTAGTGTGTCTTGGAATCAGTATATTAAATTAAACCGTCAAAGCATATCTTCTTAATTGCCAAAGTTGTTGCTAATAACACAAGGACTGTCGTACGTACGTACGATCGACAGTGTAAAGTGTCAGAAAAATCCCAAAGGACAACAACAACAATCCCAGTGAGCAACAAAAGAGAAGTCGCCGGGAACAATTATTTATATTTACATTAGCGTATTAAGACTTGTAGGACCTATACTATAGGTGACAGCACGAGAAAGTGTTTATTCGTTAAGCTTGTTCCTAGGATTAATTAAAAAAATGAAATATCCAGCAAAAGCTACAAAATTCTAAATTTGAATAATAAATCCGAGATATCTGTGAGAAAAAGTGCTTTAGTAAGGCTAGTAAGAAAGTTGAGGTTGAAGAAGTGAAACTGGGAATTTTTGGTTTTTATTGTTGTTTCAAAAACAAATGAACGCAACAGGTTTACTTTGAAATTAATGATTGGAATTAAAATACATAACTTTTCCGCATTTAATCAATTGTATACTTCTAATATGTAGTTTCCAGGATATCTAGAGATAGAGATAGAGAAGGCAGTGTGACTCACCGGCGCTGGCTTAGAAACACAAAACTATTCGGTCGAGTTCATTTTGCAAATCGGTGTGTGCTACGCATTGCGTCTGTTTGTACATGTGTTTGCAATTTGCCTTTCTGTCTTGTTTTGTTGTGTGTGACACGCCTAACTAATACATTTTTAGATGCAAATTCCAAACACCCTCTAAGATGCCTATGGCGATCTCTTTCTCATCGCAGCATGTGATGCCAAATTCAATATGCTGAGCCAGAAAATTTGCATTTAGAACGAAGTGTAATATATCAAATTGGAGGAGAGAATAACAACTATTTCTAGTATGAAGAATAGAATATTATGTAAAAAGTTTAGGCCTTTTATCTACAAGTACTTTACACTTGCGTAAAGTGTTCTGGGACGTTTCGCTTTCCATGCGACTTTTTTTACTCAAATTGTAAGGGTACCTCCTCAAGTTGCAGTTATCAGTATACACTGCTGGTATGGTTTAATTCTGTCTTCTATTGAAACTCAGCATTTGTTCTCGGACAGACAGTCAAAACTAGTTAAATATAAAGTTTCGTCTAAAAGCAAATTTTTTTAATGACTGTTTGGATGTGCAACAACCGGGTACTGGTCTTAGCAGATAGGCCTATCTTTGTAAGTATTCTTAATCTTTCGTTTCCTTCTATGCCCTAGTACTCTTGTACTCTGCTGTCCATCCAAGCGTAAACCTATTGTGGAAACCACTTGTTAGTATAGAGCATCCTAATCAGATCTGATTTGGATGCCTTTAATCTGTAGTGTTATTTTGAAAAAATAGTTCTTCCGATAATTAAATAGAGCTTTCCGATCAATAAATAGCATCTGAAATTCATATTTCATTACTTAATCCATCTCGTGTTTATTGACATAATATCTTTACGAGTACACCTCATAACTATGCACCTCTTATATTTATAAAACTTGTAAATGCGAGAAAAATCTCACCTATTTTGGAAATCAAATTTAAAATGATCTGCAAATATAAAATAGAATTGTTTAATTTATTTACAGAGGTAAAATTGTTTGCTAGCTAATATTTCTGATTTATTTTTAAAAACCTGCACAAAATAAATTTCAAAGCTATTATGCAGTTAAAGCAAAATGTATAAATTGTACAGGTAAATTAATTTTTATTCTTTATTTAAATAATTATTTTTGAAGCTGTCAGATACCAGACAATTTATTGGTTATAGCGGTATGAGGATATTCATTTTAGAGGGAATATATTTTGTGAAATACTTTTATTTCAACTACCAAATCAGTGACTATGCGTTTGTTTTAAACTTCATTCAGGCTTTTTTGCTATTGCTTAAGGGTAAGAAGATCCTATTTCAAATGCCCTCGTTGGTTTAGGCAGAGACTTTGAAGTTTTACACACGTCATTATGTCTTGTTGAGCCAAGAAACTCTGCCGTTTGGACTTTCATTGTAATATTTCCGTTGCAAAGCAGATCGTATTTACTGCATCGTATAGTTTTCTGTTCCTACGCTTGTCATGGGTGTCTATTACAGAGAGTAGAGCTCTCAGTTTAATTCTTCAATTAGTTTAATACCCTAATCTCTTGATTATCAGGATATCACCGCTTATCGTTTGTCAGTTTCGTTTGAGAAGTCGTTCCACGGATAACCTTCATTTTATCAAAATTATGCCACAGAAACCCATTAAAAATGTTGAAGCATTTAATATTATCAAATTTTGTGCATAAAGTTTATGCGAAACTAGCGTAATATTATTAATGTTCATGAAATTTTAAAAATAACTCCTGAGGAAATAGATTAGCTATTCATTCGCTACATTAATTCCCTGCACCTGGAGTTACCAGGCTGACTCTTTTTATTTGTTGAAGAGACAGTTCAAGTAGAATATCAAGAGTGTATTAAATTAGTGCTTTAAAAAGTTTATTAAGTTCTCGTTGTGATTGTGATTTGGAAAGTGCCGACGTACAGGTGGATTATCTAATGCAGATTAGGTATGTAAGTTTTAAATTCTGTATATATTATTGTTTGTTTTCCCATCGGGGAACGAGAGTAGTCTTAATTACTACATTTGTTTTATAATTAGAATTTTAGTTAGAATTAATTGTTGTAAGAACAAATTTAAATTCGTATAGCGAGCTTTTAATGTAATTAATTACAATTCGATATTATTTTTTATTATTTGCACTGATTAGTTTATTAACTTAATTTTTTGTTTATTCTTAGTCACGTACAAAAACCAATTTGCAAAACTTGAAAACCGAAAATAGTAACAAAAATGTCTTATCTCAATTTTAATTTTATTGTTTATTTTATGTAAGTTAGTTTTTTGTTCTGTTGGGACCTTGCCACGTCCAGCAGATATTGTCAAATTATTGTTATAGTTACGTTAGGTTGGGTAGCGTTTAATAAACGTACTAGAGTAGAAATTATTTAATTTTCTTTTGCGAATTATATTATGCAAATATAGAATCTTCTTTGTCGAGTGATTTGACTTACGGATTTAATATCCTAATCATTGTTTTATGTGCTAAATTGCAGTATTATCTTAATATATTTGTTAAGCAATATTTTGTGTTTGGTTGTTTTTCTGGTCGACTCAGATGCAGGCTTTTGAGTTGCTCTGAAGCATTGTAAACCAGCTCTAATGACCAGGGTCCCAGCCTGCGGCGCTTTTCTTTCGAAAGTCTATAAAGTACTGAGCATTGAAAATAAAGCTTCAATACACCGTGTGTCGCTTTCAAGGCTAAATATTAAGGAAAAGCAAACTTAGCAATATTTTAAGTTATTTCTAGGGCTACATAAATGATTAATAGCGCAACCTTCTTTTCTTTTTTGTCATTGGCCCACAATTGATTTGATTCATTTTCCTACTTTGTTTTTTGGGAACAAGGTGATGACTAGCTATATTGTCGAACCCACCTGCCTCCGACACATCGAACTGGTCACGTGGCACCTTAATTTTATATTGCTGGTGAGTACTTTTCCAAAGCTTGCAGTGTAAGCAATCACAAGTGCGATTACTCTGTACATCCAATACACCAGAGGGGCTTTACTTCATCAGGTAGATGTCTAAAGTTATTTCCATAGACAAGAACTAAGAAAGGTCGAAAGACTTCAACACGGTTTTATATGGTTCTCTTTAACATCAGTTACTTTGGAGGTTAATAACCAAAAGCCAATCTGATTCAGCTCCTAAAGATTCGCAGTTTGAAAGGCATGATCGAAATGATAGTTGATCACAATAGTAATTTGCTATGTGTTACACCTTTTATTAAAGAGTGTCTAGTTATTTAGGACAGATAGTTTTTATTCCGGATTATTAAAATCGACGAGAAAAAAGAACGTCATGTCAGTTTTAAGTTTCTATGGTAAGCTTTATTTCAAAATCTTGATCCCTGTTAGTAAATCATTTTGCAATCAGAAGAATAGGTAAAAGTTAGATAGTTTTTGTAAATTAGAAAGTTGCAGCTGACGCTCATTCTCTTCTTGGTTTTTCCAATTTATCCTTTTTTAGGCTTTATAGGTTTAATGAAAGCAAATTAACGGTTCGGTTAAAGAGTTGCCATTCATAGTTAAATGTTGATGTATCCCATTCGTCATTAATGCATTTTATTGAAAAAATAGATTTTATAGTTCATTTCCATATGAAAGAGTTTGCAGTAGCAATACAGGGGTATTTGGCGATGAACTTTCTGATTTATTTAAGACGCAAATTCCGAGAGTTTGATACTAAAATGTTTGGCAAAAAATCTAGAATAAAAGTATCACGACTACGTTTACTAATGGAGTATTTTAGAAACAACAACTTTTTTAAAAACTGTTTACTATAACACCGAAGATATGAATAGTTAAATAGCTTTTATAAAGCAGTCTGAATCTACTTTAGCAAAACAATACTGTTCTAACATTTCTGTTACGCGGTGCAACGTTAATCTTTCACAGTATCACAAACTAAACTTCCAGTGTTGAAATATTTTATAGTATGTGGTGCCTCCAAAACAAAACACCATATTGAAGCAAGTTTTTTGAATGTGAATACAAAGTGTTTACTATAACTGTGAGCACACTGTACTTAATTTTGGAAACTATTTGCTTTTTGAAAAGTTTTTATCAAGATTACTGAAACCTTTTTGAATAAACAGATTTCTACCACACGTATTGACATAGATTTCAGACATACCTTTCATAGACAGGATGATTCACGAGTCATGAGTCAGATTTTTTTTTGAATTATTTTAAGAGAAATACAGGAGAAATGTGTTTGCAAATATATCATGCTCGATTATTATTCAATTCCAAACAGTCTTCAGTATACGAAAAATCTGATTCATTACTAGTGAACCACCATGTAACATGTCTTGTCCTCTACTTCCATTCTTACATTTTATGCTTGTATACTGATACAAGTTTAATTAAAAAGTATTGTTATTAAAGGCAGGTTACTTTTGTTCAATGTAAGTAGAGGTGAACCTCGCGATGGTCATTTTGTAATGATACTCACTCGGCTTTATATCTATGTTGTTAATACTTAACGAAATTCCATGGGTTTCAGGCAAATCTGAAGCAAAATAACTAATGATAGTAATTTAATAAATAATTAGGTAAATTAATTTTGATACAAATCACTACATTTCTAAGAACAATAAAAACAAGACATCGCAGCTATGCATTATTAGGTATTAGGTATTATTAGTAACAGTGAATAAGTCCTTTAAATATTTTCAAAGTTCTGAGTTTCATTAAAAATGGAAACCAATTTGTTATGCTGTAAACTAATAAATACATGAATAAATAAAGAAAGTCTTTTTTGATTTAAAAATAATTTAATTAGGAACTAGAAAGTGACTTGCATAATTGAACAGCCTTTGTTGTAAACGACCTTAATGTTTTCCCCGTTCTAGAAGGTATTAAAAGACTAAATACGAAAATGCCACCTACGCAGTAATTTCCAAAGCAGAAATGTGTTCGGAATTAATTGTTTCATTTATTTTCAAAAACCTATTATTCGAACTTTTCTGTAAATTGTTTACAAGGGTATCGGTTCATTTAACTTTAGTACAACGCACTTGCGTTGGTTATATTTTTGTTTACGTAGACAAAGAAAAACAGAAGGTCAAAAGTCTAGTTAAATTTTGATGGAAATTTCTGCAAGAGAAATCAAGATTGTCTTAAAACCTCTCCGGAAAACTTATTTGAAAGAGGCACTTGAAACTGAACAAATAACATTTTATAACCAAATAAGACTGAAAATGTCCTTTCCTTGTTTTAACTCACAATCTATTCGTCATAATTTATTGTAGGAAAGCATCTTCAAAGTTTCATTTAAATACCACAAAAGGAAACATTGTTTGAAATTCAAATAGAATCTGTATTAAAACGTGCAACAGGTTATCACCACAACCCTTTTCATATCTCTCATCTTGTTACTTACTACCTTTCACCCTAGACTGAGCATAATGTTCCTTTAAAAGCTTATAACGAACTTAACAAAAGGAATTTTTGATATAATGTTAAATTCACTCACCGAGGCTAGCGTCGTAAGTATTCATATATTCCGACGTCATAAATTGGGAAACGAGGGCAGTTTTTCCTACACCAGAATCCCCCAACATCACAACTCTATATTTAGGTACTTCCACTTCTTCGGGTGAGCCTAAGGGCGTAGAATCTACCGTATGATAACCTGAACCACAGCACGAACCTTCGAATGGGGATCTCTCGCCCGAGACGTTACTGGCTCTGAAATTAAACTTATATTACTGTCTGTCAATCAATAAACTAACTTTAGTATACATATAAGCAATACAAAGTTTGAGCGTGCAGAACAAGAACCTTTTATTGAAACGTATGTTTTGATTGATTAGTTCAAGTGGTACTTTAATATTTACGTAATTCAAAATTTATGTTCGTCGATTAGGAACGTATTTATTTGTGGAAATATTGCTTGTTTTGATTTTTTAGTGTTAAAATATTCAACAAAACAAAACGATAAATCAGTCAGGTCAGTCAACTTAACGCATAAATTTTTCCGTTACAAAATTTATTATGAAAGTTGATAATCTGAAAAACAGACTGTAGCAGGTTTTGGGAAGCACAGTCATCAAGGTAACAAAATCTTAAGAATTACTAAATTTTATTTTGTGTAGGTATTGCAATTATAACCTTAAAATATCATCTATTCAATATTGTACTTCACTTTGTCAGTGTAAAACTAAAAAATAAGTTAAATCAGTAAAAGCAAAGTTTTCCATTACTAAATGCTGAATTTGTTATTTTGATGCCAAGACAGGTTCATAAGTGTTAATGAAATAAGCCTTTTTCAGTTGATAAAAGAATACAAACAATTTATTTATTATTAACCAAAGAAGTAAAGTGTACTTTATCGACAAGGTTAAATAAAAGCCTCCTCGATGATCGCATGAATGCGGGAATATCTCTCTGCGGAGTACTTCTATTTCAAAGGTTCTACATCTTGATCGCATACATGTTTTTACATCTTTAAGAAACAATAAAATAATTTTCTTCTGCTTTTATAGTTTAGCCGAATATACTCATTTTTAGTTTCTCATTTTCAGTCTAGGCAAGTTTTGTGTTTAGTTTACGCAGTGTCCATTAAATTTGAATACGCCATCAAAATTCATTTTAAAAATCCAGACAGTGCTAAAGTTTTAATTAACTGAATTTCATTGAGTGAACATTAATGACGAGACATTATTAGAAATGTTTAGGGATGGCTCTACCTTTGATCTTCTTGATGAGCTTCAAACCGTTTTGTACCAGTCACAAGCGGCAATAACGATTTCCACTGCCGTCTCGTCCCATACGCGCTGGATAACTGGTTTGAACTGATCCAAATTTGAGATTTTGTAATCGTTCAGTTTTGAAAGCATTTGTATGACCAGACGAGAAATTAATTGCGTTCAAATCTGGGGAACTTTCATCCTTCGGTAGAAACTTGTTCAGATTATCGCGACATAAGGTTTGAATTACATTTGTTGTGTGCTATGGTGCTCCGTCCTATTGGAAGATGTAGTGGTCATCGCTGCAAATGCGTCGTAAGCTTGAGGATACAACTCTCTCTGTTTTGTAGTATTCAGTATTAATTTTAATAGCTTTGTCGATGAACACCAGAGAAAGCTTGCTGTGCCGAGAAACAATCCCCTAAACTATCTCGGAACGTTCTCCGGTATTTCTGGAATGTCTTTCATTGTTATTGCCCACAATCGATCATTTTGGGCATTGTGCGGCTGTTTGAGGACAGTGAACACAAACTCATGACCACCACGCCTGGACAGTATCAGGTCTGCTATCTCTAGCCGCTTTTTCATGGAGGCTTCTGAAACTCCATGAACCTTACGTCTTTTTTAAGCGTGAGCACATTCCCTGGAAATGTTCAGATCAGCGGTCACGTAGTGCATTGCTGTTTTTTGCAAATCCGCTCCCTAACGACCTTCGACACTCTCTCTGTCATAATCGAACGTGGCCGTCTAGACCTCTTGCCGTCCTCATCCAAAGAGCAGGTTTCATTGTACCTTTTCAAGGTTTTGTACACAGTGTCTCCCTTAATACCGAGCTCCTTCAAGACTTTGAAAATGGTCCCAGGGCGTTCGCCGCTTAAAAAGTTTGTCCCCATCACCTCCTGAAACTGCTTCATGACATGTTTCAAAAAAGCAACATGTGATCAAAATTTGGCAGGACCTACACTTGTTTGTTGACATGTAGACTTCAACAGCCAAGAATGCTTGGAAGGTTTCTAGAATGTAACTGTATTCGAGTTTATTTGACATGGTGTAGACTTAATGCCCTTGGCCTCTCTATAAAGTCTTTAGTTCTCTTTTCAGCTTTGCTTGTGTCGCAATCACATTGAAAACGATCTCGCCGTGATTTGAAATCCAGTTCAATTTTATTTTATTTCCTTTGCGGTAGTTTTTCAGAAGAATCTATTCATTTCTGAACAAATGACGTGGCATAGTACAAAATCCTGTACGAATAAATTACCAAAATCTACTGCATTGCAGAAAAATTTTTTTAAATATGGCAAAAACGATGAATTCATTACTCTCTTAGTCTCCAAAAAAAACCAGTTACTGATCCACTGCAGGTTTTAGAGATGCAAAGTTACCCAGATCCTCACAACTTTCTCTCACAACCAGTAAAATGTTTGAAAAGTAAGCGTGTCCTGTCCATAACTCCATTCATATACGACTTCCAACTTAAGAGTCTAAAATTGATGATCAGTGTAATTAAATCCTCCACATTTAGAAAAGATGTTCCTAGTCGGAAATGAACTCAGGTCGTTAAGAGTGTTAGTTCAGTATCACTTCAGAAGTTCTGTCGTCTCCTTTAGGTAAAATTAGGTCTTTTTTTTAAATTTCCAAACTCTTACATAGTTGAGACGGCTCAAGAATACGTAAGATTATAACATTCTCTAAATAACTTTTGAACATCTCGACCAAATTGTACTAGCACGTGGCTACTTCATCATTTTGTCTAATTCTAATTCGTCTAATGCCATTTCGTCTAATGTCAAGTCGTCTAATGGCAATTCGTCTAATGGCAATTAGTCTAATTCCATTTTTTCCAACTCCCTATTTTTTCTAATAGCCTACTTTGTCTAATTCAAGTTTGCTTAATGTAACAAAAAACATCAACTAATAGTGGTACTAGAGTAATCACGAGTAATTCTCGGGTATTCTCCAAAAAGGAAAATCTTCCTCAAGCTGACAAGTTGTTTATAAGACAAGCGGTGAGAACGGGGTGCTGTGGTTTTCTTGCCCGATCAACACGAACGCTACTTTCTAAATCGCGTGTTGGTAACGCTTGTTTATAACTCTATCTGTTTGGCGCGGCAGATATGGGTAAGGTTATTAGGTTGTTTATTATTATTATGTTAAGTTATTACTTATTAGTCTTGCATAATGAAACACAAAATTATTTGTTAGGTAGAGCAAGAAGAGTCAAGCGGGCACTTGAAGATTACAAATTAGGATTAGATGAATTAACATTTAACAAAATAGTTTTAGCCATGTTGGTTTTTAGACAAATTGGCATTAGACAAAGTGTAATGAAGCAAAATTGGGAAGATTCAGCTGCTATTTATACCTTGTTTTTCTTTGTACAAACTGTAATGATAATGTTGTAAAATTTAAACACTTTTGATTCACATTGGTCAGTGTTTGATAATTTTAGTCGAACTCCTAAAACACTTTAATCGTTTAATTCGTAGAAATTCTAATAGTCATTGTCAATTGTGGTTCGTTTCGACAAAACCAGACCGGCGTCTTCAGGAGATGTGGTAGTCAGTCGTCCGTAGATTATATAAATTCTAACATGGATGGTTTCAATTTTCTAGAAGGATGATATCCAAGGCTGAACCAATTTATAGTCTAGTCAGACTACCCAGTAATACAGGGTGTTTAGAAAAGCCGCTGCCAAATCCATAAAGTAAAATCTGTGACCAAAAACAAGCAAAGAAAGTTCTTAAACTGAAGGTTAGTAAAAAAACTGACACAAACGCTAAATGTGTGAAAGTCTTTCTCCTCAACCGAATTTTAATTCTGTAGAGAGTACTAAAATAGTGTTTTTGAATTTTTACAGATTCTTAGAACTTTTAGTGTCCTAGACTAACTTGCTTTCTAAAGGATGCTTAGAGCAAAAAAACAAAACCACACCAGGTCGTTTTACCGGCTGTGTAAACCCACCATTTTCTAGTCCTTTATGTATTGTTGTGAAAGAAAACCACAAAATAACATAAAAGAAATGTCACCGTGCGCGGTGCACATATTGCACATGTGCTTTGTGTAACCCTGAGAAGAAGCATGCTAAAGTATGGTAAAATCAAGAAGACTCTCAATATTAAAATAGATGGAGATATAAACATACTTATTGGCCAAAATCATCAACCCACAGGTAATTCTAAGCTTTGCAAATATTTACTTATTAATAAAGCCCGGATTTTCGTGCAGCAAAAAATTCCAAAATGTGCAATAAAAACTTAAAATCGTGCAGTAAAAACTTTAGATTGCGCAAAATAAAAAGCAAATAATAAAAATGTGTTAAACTAACAAGATATTGATTCCACTTTCTTAAAAATATAGAAATAATAGTTTTCATCTTAAAACTTACTGATCAAGAACGTTAGTAAGAGAAGAGTAAAAGAATAATTGTCTAAAACACAACAAGGACCAATCGTTACCACTTTATTACATACTCGTATGCCCAGATCTTACTTCATTTTTGTTTATAATAGTTGGCTGTTGAATTAAAGTGCATACACTAAATTATATATGCATCAAGCTTTGTTGGCCCAAACTGCAAATATTTAGAAAGTAGCATCAAGGAGAGAGACTTAGTTGAATTCAACAAGAATGTAAATAAATAAAGTTACTAAAAATATTTAATAAACGTGGATTTACATTTTCGACGTACTACTAACAATAAGTTTATATTCAGGCTGTGTTCTTTCTTGCAGAAAATGAGCGAAAACGTGAGCGCATACCGTCGTCAGCTGATCGTCGTCTGCACATGTTTGCTTCCCTATTATTTGAGGTTATGTTTACGAGTGGTTTTAAAGGTCACTGCAAACAGCTGTAAATAGATTGATGCTGTGCACACCCACATCAGAAATTTTGTCCCTAGCTGTCTATAACCTTATCACAGGGGATACAGTAGATTGTCTTCCCATCAAATTTTAGTTTGGGATAGTTTTCAATCCATCCTCTTATTTTATAATCTAAGATCCGGTATTAGAAATATATACCCTCATCTGCTATTTGATGATGACAAAGATTATATGTTAGATAATAAATTAATTGATAAATTGCAAATGGGTTGCCTAGCTAAATCGCGTACCGATGCTGTAAAATCATATAAATTATAATTAACTTTTTTGGATCAATTTCCCCGATATGTTATTTATAAAAATCGAGCATTAGCCGAGAGAATATGACTCAAGTAATTGGAAAAATATAGGTTGCCTCCTTTTCCTACGGTACAACTATGAGGTTGCCAGGTATAAACAGGTGAGCAAGCGTTATTAATATACCCTCATCAGTTATTTAATCAATTTTTTTTAATGAAAGATTATTTTATTCCCTACCCAGCAGTATTAGGTTGCCTTAGCAAAAATCTGTCACATCCATGGTTGCCTATAGTTTAGATGTTAGGTTTTGAGCA
Organism: Ignelater luminosus; assembly: GCA_011009095.1. Lineage (NCBI taxonomy): Eukaryota > Metazoa > Arthropoda > Insecta > Coleoptera > Elateridae > Ignelater > Ignelater luminosus. The sequence goes on from VTPC01004141.1 coordinate 47,329, forward strand.
CAAGCATGGAGAGTGACAGAGAAGCGTTGCGCATCCTCCTCCAAGCGACAGACAAGGATGGAGAGAGTTCTTCTAAAAGATTTTTCCGATCGTGTAAGCGTGCTGTATTAATCAAATACGGGATTTAAGGCAAATTAAATATTAACAATGATATCAATTTTTTTTCACTTTCATATCTATTTATCACCGATAATACATAATTATCATTGACAGATCCAGTAGATCTTCTCATCGAAGAGAAAATTGCATGTGTTCAGGAATTTACTGCTCCTATTTATGGGATCAAGCATCGTACAAGCGTCAATTAAGCTAGATATTGCATGTTTCAAAAATCATGTGAAACGAAAAAAAAAACAAAGAGCAATTTATGAAGAAGATTAAAGGTATCGACTCCAATCTGATCCCACCATGCTGAAAATCACTCAAGCAAAAAATTTTGCGCACAATCTATGTAAATTCAATGTCTTTCATGCAACTGATGCATGCTGCGTCAAACTACGTCCTGAAGACTGCGGTTGGTTTTTTGATGGCTATTTAAAGCCAACGTGGTTCGTGGGAGACCCAAAACCTTTACAAGTTGATGATATAATCAACGAATCAAAACAAAAAGAAAATAATAAAAATTAGAATTAGATTTTGATATAGGCACTTCTGACGAGTCAGAATCAGAATAAATTTCGTGTATAAAAATTTTTAATAAGATACTTTGCTATTGATAAATTAATTAATGTATGAATAAGAAATTTTGGTATTCTTATGTAATATTTAATCTGACTTCCACTAATATTTAATATCCTTTTGAAACATGTATATTTTGTAACAGAAAAACTTTCTATTTATATTTATGTATTATCGCTGATAAATAAATGTGTTAGTGAAAAAAAATTTGATATCATTGTTAATATTTAATCTGCCTTAAATCCCGTATTTGATCAATACAGCACGCTTACACGATCGGAATAATCTTTCAGAAGAACTTTCTTCATCCTTGTCTGTCGCATGGAGGAGGGCGCGCAACACTTCTCTGTTACTCTCCATGCTTGCGCTTAAAACCAAACATCTAAACTATAGGCAATCATGGATGTGACAAATTTTTGTTAAGGCAACCTAATACTGCTGGGTAGGGCATAAAAAATCTTTCATTTAAAAAGAAATTGATTAAATAGCTGATGAGGGTATATTAATAACGCTTGCTCACCTGTTTATACCTGGCAACCTCATAGTTGTACCGTAGGAAAAGTAGGCAACCTATATTTTTCCAATTACTTGAGTCATATTCTCTCGGCTAATGCTCGATTTTTATGAATAACATATTGGGGAAATTGATCCAAGAAAGTTAATTATAATTTATATGATTTAACAGCATCGGTACGCGATTTAGCTAGGCAACCCATTTGCAATTTATCAATTAATTTATTATCTAACATATAATCTTTGTTGTCATCAAATAACAGATGAGGGTATATATTTCTAATATCGGATCTCGTACTATTAGAACTTAAACTGGTTGCCGTTTTAGGCATTTTAAAACATAATACAAAAAAGCGCGAACCTTTTCCGAAGGAAAAACTAAACAAAACATAGTGTCCAGAAGAGAAAGGTGAGAAGGGGAGATAGAGTAATTCAAAATTTCTTGGATGTATAAACCCGCCTCCTCTTGCTCTGGTCCGTCTAAAAAAATCTAGGAACGAGAGAGATGGTTTATTTTGACACATAGTAGGATTTTTGTCGTATTAAGAGTAATTTATAAGAAACATTTTTCTAAAAGTACGTTAATTTTCGAAAAACAGGTAAATGTGAAATTATGTGCATTAAAACTACAGAACGTGCAATTTTATGTAGTAATTCCCAAAATCAAAAAACTTTTGTGCAAAATAAAATGTATATAAGAATAATCTATTCTTGTTCAATTTTTTTTTATGAAATCACCGGAACAATTTATTCGAAAACTTATATTGTAAAGAATTATACCTCCATGTACTAACTTTTAGGATAATTATAAAAGAACTAGCGTTTCTTTTCTTCTAGTCTTTTCTACTTGTTTGTATAATCTTTATATCTAGATTTGTTTAAAATTACAGTTTCTAGCACAACCACTTGGCTTTTGATTTGTCAGTTGTGTCGCCCGATTTTGACTTTGGAAAGCTGTTACTTAGAAATGACGTAACGATATAACTTGATATGTACATTAACTACATATTATTATATTCTGTTATACAGTGCGGCCTTGGTTACAAGGGGTGGGTTATCCTATGATCGATGTAAACAAAACTGAGCTTCTAGAAGATTATTATTATTTAGATTTAGATTTTTCCATATTGTTTGTGAAACATATTGCGTATATTATTAATAATATTTTGTTTACTACTTCTGAAAAGGTTTCACTGCCCTTATAATTTAAACTGGGGAAGTTTCTTTATACAAACACGTAGATTTACATTACACAGGTTATATGGCGTCTTATTATAAAACATACAACTGTAAGTATACACAGAGTTTGTTTAAACCTAAGTGGTAAAAAGGAAAAATCACTAAACGACATTTTTGCACAAACGCGAGAAAGAATATCGCGAGAGGAGCAAACCGATGTTTTAGAATTCTATTCGATTTTCTGTTCCATTTTGTAATATATCAGCTAAACAATAATTAATTGAAATAACACACCACTAAGACAAGTTAGATCTGTATATGTTCTAAAACACCATTTTCAAGATTACTCACTTTAAATTTATCGAATGAGTTTCCCAAGCAAATGACTGATACTTAATATTCAACAGCAAAACGCTCTTGGGGTAAATTTTCAGTAAATCAAGCTTTTAGTGAAAAACGCTTTTCGTTAAAGTGTACTGTACCCATTAAAATTTAAAAAATACGATATTGTAAAGAAGTAGTTTTAGAAGTTCAGGTCGAAGTACATCTTTAAATTTATAATGAGGATAAAACCCTTCTAGGCTTTTGAAATAATTTTCCGCACTTAAACCTCTATAAATTCTGTGTTAGAGGTGCGCACCTTTAAATTCAATCTTGAAGTGACTGCTGTTTGGAGAGATTAGATATTATACACTGTTTGGGCGTATGTTTTCTTAAACTAATTAATTCAACAGAATATTATGCATACTCATCACTCACTATCGTGGTCTAGACCGTGATATACATTTAATGGAATTATAAGTAATCAACAATTTAATTACCAAATACCAACCAAACAGGCTGAGTAAACTTTTGAATATTTTTACTTATTAAATAGACGGGTAGAAAATTAATAGAAGTACGCAGAAGGTTTTTAATTAAACTACAATCTCTATAAAAGTGGAAGAAAGAAATGAACGTTCTTACTTTTGTTAGAGTAGGTAAATATTAATTAAATTTCTCGTTCTTTCTAATACTAATTTATGGAAAAAAACTGATATTTTCCTCTAGTTCCGATAAATTTAAACTGACTGTTGGATATAACAACGCATGAAAGTATCGCAGTAAAAATAAAAATATAGTAAGGTGGTTTTTTTTATAAGTTATTGTAAAATAGTAAAAAGTAAGGTAAATCATAAAGCACTTTAAAGTAAATAGTGAGTACTAAAGGCGAAATCAAAATAATAAATCAACATATTTATGTATGAAAAATTCAATAGCATCTCTATTACAATATTTGCGCCCAAAAAAGACAAACTTTTATTTGCCGCTCGTTTAACATCATGACTACTCCAAGGTTCAGACACAATATAAAACATATCAATACCTTACGTTTGCTTTGGAATTAACTTGAAACGGTCATAACTCATAACATAACATGGAAGTATTTTTTGATCTTCACGTTGATTAACGGATAAAACTAAAATTCATTAACTGACTAGCATCTTGGACTATTTTGTAAAACTAAATAGTAAATATATAATTTCCAATGGGAAAACTTAACGTTTTCTTTCCTCTCGCTTCCTCTGCTCCGAATGATTAAAGCCCGAACATCTTAAAAATTAAATGTATCTTAATTTTGTTATTTTATATTTCTTTATTCCTAGAATTTTGTAGTCCGTGTCAATGCAACAAACATATAAATTTAATTTTATGACCTACCGCTTGACACTTGAGTTTAAACAGGGTAGTGTGTTTTAATTTCCCCAGCTTAAGTGTTCTCCAATGGAGGAAATCCTGTCGCCATTCCCGCGAATCATTTTATCTAGGGGAAAGGACGCTTCAAGATGGCGTCAATCCAATGCGTTTTCTTGTTTGAAAATTTCTAGTCAGTCAGCTTCAAGTTTTGTCCTACCTCAGACGCGGTGTTAATACACGCGCGATTCCGTATCGTACCTGGAGATCTTCTTCGTGAAGTATTTAAAGAAGTCGCGAAATCTATTAAGATTTAGCTGCCGATGTTGTGTAACCTATTGCGTACAATTATTTCGGATTGTAACAAAGCGTCGCAAGCTTCTAATCTTCGAAAGTAATAAATTTCCTGTAGAACAGAAAACTATCGTTGTGTTTATTCATTATCGTCTACAGACAGTTTTCAGACTGACTAACTAATATCCAACGGGTACCTTTATCGTACCGTCTCGACGAGTGTTCGTCTAGAATAAGATTTTCTAGGGTTCCCCGACACCTGATGATTTGGCTTACTTACTCAACCAGGCGAAATTGTGTTTGCAGTTGACGTCCGAGTGCTTTCGATGTCTATATATATCGTTGGATTAATTATCTCTGTACATCGACGCCCAACGTATTGTTAGCTGTAAGTTTATTTTACTGTATATATTTATGTCATTTAATTCTTGGAGCGATTACTGCAAAAATACCTTATCAGTATTGTTAATTGTATTTCTTACAAGTTATTGCTTCTCTTTGTTTATTACAAACCCAAAGAAGGGTCGCCGACAATCTTTAATACTTGTTTTACTTTAGCTTCTAGAAATAGTAAATTCAATCCATTTTCTAGTAAGTTCATTATAAGCAAAAATAAAAGAAGGAACTCACTTCATATTAGTTTAAGAGTTCATTGTATTATTCAAAGTTTGCAGAGCTTTAATCTGTCTGTTTACCTTTAGCGTACCTAAGAACAATAGATGTTCGATGGAGCATTAAAGTTTAGTATCGAGATTTTGTACATTATTAGCTCATGTTTGTTTCTTTTCTGTCGTAAGAGTAACGACATTGAAAATATAGGTCACGAGATTGTTGACCTACTTTAGTAAATATCGCTCAATGCTTTGTTTGGTTTTAATGTACACCATTTATTCTGCGTTTACGTTTACTTAATATTGCTCACTTGCACATACATTTGTTTAATGTATACCTTTGTTTTATGTTTATGTATTTGTATAATATTTGTTATTCCTACGTGTGCTAATAGATGTTTTGTTTTGATTCTAACTGTTGTTTAATTCTGTTAGTACGCGTAGTAAGATTTGTTTCAGGCAACACAAGGTTTGTGGAAACGGCCTTGCCTAAATTCGACTGCGAGCTTACAAGCTAGTTAATTTAATAGGTAAGTATTGTGTAATCTATCAGCTGTCGCAGGAGAACCCTATTCGCCTCTTTAGAGGTTATCGTTTCTAGGTCAATCCCACGAATAAGCATCTTAAAGATCGGAATAGTTGGTTAGTCTTAGGATCAGCTGTTCACTTATATCGGTCAAGGTTAAGTAAGACTGGTGCCCTCTTAATTACAACCCTACCGCTACCGTTGTCTGCCATTTAGGCCTCTCTATGACCCTGACCCAATCTCCGACCAAATAGAGCTAATCGTTTCTTAAGGCATACCGTTATTATTTTACGCTGCGTCTTTTCATAAGGTCACTAAATCCACTTTTACACGTAACAAACAGTAAACTAAAGATCGAGATAGACTGAAACAGTTAACGAATTTTGGTGATGACGTTATTGTACTTTCTTTAGCATTAGTTGAAGTAAAGTAAAGAAAAACGATAACCTTAACCTTACTCGATGATGAGGAGATAGAACAAGTTAAAGAATGGTTTCTTCTTCCTCTTTATTGTACTATCTATATATAATTTTCGATTACATTTTTCAAATTGTCTGTTTATTTGTCAGGGCGTTTTCAAATGTTTCTGCACACTTGATTCGATTTCGACCTTTAGATCCTTGATATTCCTTAAAAATAAAAAATTTTTGAAATATTCGGGCGTACGCCGTACATCGTTCTGACTCCACAGCCAGTGACGCACATTCCGGAGGAATCAAGGTCAATTAGCACTTGTCGCTTTCGTTTAGTTATAATTTAAGCGTTGTGATTGCATATCGTGTAATCTAATTGTCAAATTCGTTGAAAGTGAAATTTGAACAAAAAAAAACGAGATGTCTTTTTATTTTACATGACCTATAAGATTATATTATCTGAGAAGAAGCAATATTTTAAACGTTTACAATTAGAGCACAAACCAAAGAAATGAAGGGTGTTACTCGATCTTGATTCCTTCGAGATGAGCGTAATTGGCTATGGACTCCAAACTGTGTACAGAACGTAACCAACCAACCCCAGTTAGTAACAAGCAAATAACTTTTCTTTCTGCATGTGTTCAAGCTTGCACATAGCCCGCTGAACTGGAAGAGTGGTGTTAGTGCTCTATAAATGAAGAAAATCTAAAAGTTTACGTAAACTCTTAATGATAAATAATTCATTTCCATTTACTTATTTTGTTATTTCTTCATCAGTGGCGTTTAGAGAGTGTTCTGCAACCACACAATCCTTTTATTAAGACTATTTAGAAGTCAGGGTACCTTTTGGGTTGAGATGAGCTACCATGACCACCGATTAATTTTATTATGTCAGGATTAGGTAAGAAGAAAAGGTAAGCAACTTCTGATTCCGGTCTAAAGATGTTTTACTTTTGGCTTCATGTTTTCTGCGGCTGGCACAGAATGCAGTTAATAATATTACCTTCCGTTTTAAAGTAGTTCTTCATATTCTCAGATTTTCTAGATTTCTTTATTGTCAGTTTCAATCTCTAATCATGTTCATAAGATTTATTACTTGTTCAAAATTTGTTTTTATAGATAACTAATTGGATAGTGACTGTTTTAGGATTTTATTATAATTTTTTTCGTTTAATAGTGCAAAAGTCCTTTTGTAAACACTTTCAATTTTCTGCCACCACTGCAACTGTCGGTGCGTTACAGCTTGTTGATTATTTTAGACCTTGGATTTTTTAGCAAATGCTTATTAGTTAATATTAGACATAAATTCGTGAAATTAAACATGGGCATGTTTTAGGTAATTTTAAAGACAATGGGCCACACTTATAAATGCCTATTATGCTTATTTTTTGGATTCGTGCTTATTTGTGTTTTTAGGTCTACTTTACAATAACTACAGGTACATACAAATTCTTGCAAAATGATAGACTTTAAATATAAACGTAAAATGTAATAAATTTTTGTATTAATCTTTACAGGAAAGGCTATTTGAAATATAAGGTGTTTATACACGATATGTATAGTGTCTACTTATTAGAACTTGTGCGCCCTCTCTTAAGATTTGTTTCCAAAGATGTAAAGAATTTTAAGAAAATGTACTTTCCTTAAATATATTTTTACTTCGGAAACTTGTTTGCTACTTAGCTATAGAATTTAAAAAGCGCCTACTAAATCAATCTTTATTAGTTATTGCTTCTCCTTCTTTTCAACGGATAAAACGCATGCACTTCAAACCAAAAATTATTTTGCTGTAGTAATTCTGTGCTGCCTGTAAAAGAAATAATAACGTAGCTCTTAAGTCTGCAAGTCCAGCAGTTCAAATGTTTAAAAATTACTGTCGTGCAAAATGGGGAAAAAAAACCTTTTAAAAAATGCTTTAATAAAACAGGGGTTGAATGATTATGACTGCTTTTCATCTGATGGGAAGGTACTTTTTGTAACTTTTGCAGTAAATCGTACTCCTGTAATAATTACTTTATTTTTTTTTTAATTGTCTTAGTCAGTACTCTATGATATAACTAATAAAAGTTTATGGATAAATTCATAAAATACGAACATTGTATTTTTTTATACTCGTATATACTTTACACCTTTGTTTTTTAACGGGAAGTGTTTATTTTATTATAATTAAATTATTAAATATAATTATTATTAACAATGGCAATTGCTAAATACTTTAACAAATTTGTAGAACTAATTGACAATTAGAAGCACAACGTTTTGGTTTTTTTAGGTGTCCAACAACAAGAACATCAACTGCAGCACATGTTAAACATCTTACCGTCAGGCTAGTGTCGCCTGAAAGACAAAATTGAAGCAGACGTTTCTAGCAAAACACACCGATAAAAAATTTAATTTGCTGAAGACTTACGTCGTGCACTTATCGCTGCAAGTATTCATTGGAATACTGTGGAAAACCCAATTTTTTAGACATTTTTAGAAATAATTGTGATTGCAATATTCCGGGTGAGTCAACATTGCGAAAGAATTATCTGGATGGTTGCTACGATACCACAATACATGAGATAGGAGAACGTATTGCTGGTGGGTCGATTTGGTTTTCAGTGGATGAAACTAATAATGCAGTTGAAAACTATGTTGCCAATTTCATAGTAGGGCAGTTAAGTATATCCAATTCAACTCGATCATATGCATTATGTTCAAAAGTATTGAAAAAAACCAGTAAGCCAGAGTCTATTTTGTAAATTCTTGCTTAAGATTTCTTTTTCCAAACGAATTTAATGACAAGAATGTTTTAATTATGTATACTGATGCAACCGCTTATATGGTATCTGCAGCACACGCATTTCAAACTTTTTATTCAAATTTGATACATGTGACATGTTTAGCCCATGCCTTTCACCTAGTAGCAGAACAGATTCGAGATAAACTCCCAAACGTGAATGATTTCATTTCTACAATTAAAAACGTTTTTCTAAAAATACCTTTAAGAGTAGTACACTATAAATCCAAATTACCCAGTGCACCTTTACCTCCTCAACCCGTTGTAACAAGATGGGGAACTTGGTTAAGAGCAGTTGAGTTCTATTCAAACCACTTTAACGAAATAGTCGAAATAGTTAGTGATTTCAAGGAAAACGGTGCGTCTTCAATAAAAAGCACAAAACTTCTCTTGAAAGATAAGCATTTAGGCAATACTATTTTATACATTGCTAGTAGCTTTTTGTGCATTGCAGATGCTATAAAAAAATTAGAAAGGGCAAGTCTTAGCCTTAACAAAGACCTAGATATTGCTAAAGGGCTAAAGGGCATATTGCTGGAATAGTTCAAAACAAACTTGACTCAGTTCTTGACAAAAATGTTGGTTTTAAAGTTTTAGATGTTATAGATAAAGTTTAGTCAGGGGAAGAAATTTATCTTCCTAGTAGTATTTCAATTGAATATGCACCGTATTTTAAATTGCACCTTTAACATCTGTAGATGTTAAAAGGTCATTTTCTGCGTATAATCTCATTTTTAATGAGAACCAAAACATTTTGCTCCTGAAAACCTCGAAAATGTTTTAGTGACCTACTACTTTTCAAATTATTTATAATTTAGTTTGTTTAGTTTATGTAACTAACAATTTTTGTAAATTAATGAATTGTCCCTATAACTATGGTAAAATTTAATTTTGTTATTATTTAGTGCCAATACCTCCTAAGTATTTTGAATACGAAATAAACGTCTGAATTTTATTTTTGTCTTTTTTTCCACTAGTGTTACATTATATGCAGGTATGTAAGCACAATTAGTAAATTTAATTAAAAAACGAAACTTTTTATCATAAATACCTTGCTAGTTTTAAAAGAATATTTAAGCTAAACGCTATTTTCAAAAAGCAATAAAAGTTTCCGTTGCAAACAATGCCATCTTAATTATAATTCCTTTAAATAAGACCTACTGTAAGCAAGCAAGTAAATCAATGTTGTATTTTGGCTAGTCGGTATAAGAGTTCTACTCTTCTAAATTGAGTCTTTGGGGTGCAACTATCTATTCGGCGGTAGTGGCACCTGGTGGCAACGCAGCAACAGTGTGACATCCAAGATCGCAAACCCTAATGCATTCGACTGTTTCTAGTTGTTGGAATGTGTGGCAGGAGTCCGTAGAAAATACTATCACGCCTTTTGTCTTCGCTAGGCATTAAGTCTAAAAAGTTTTAATCTGCCTCGAAATGGTAAAGATCGAAGAACAAGAGCTCGATTAAGTATCGACGTTTATTCATTAGTCACAAGAATTATTATATCTTTTCTTGGATTTGCGCAGCTTCTATTAAAGGTGTCTTTACATGTTGTTAGTGATCGTAGTAAGTTTCTTAAATTTTTCTTAGTTGAATGTTACTCGTAGTCACGCTCTAGGTATTTTAGCAGTTTAAGAATCACATCACCTGACTTGCATTGAATATTTGCACCTACCAAAGACAACATTTTTCTACGCATACAACTGGAAATTCTGCAATCAACTGCAAACTATTTTTGGTGGAAACGAATTTTATAATTGTTTTAAATAATTGTCATGTTGAAAATGTACATGTAATGCTTTTAATATGTTTAAACAAGTTTTTGATTATCTTGGTATTTTGCTATTCCAATGCTTCGGAAATGTGTTGTTGACAAAAGACTTTTAGTACAGTATTTGAAGGTTACGAACAGGGAAACTTCTTGGTTAGTTTATGCGTAAAATCTGCAATCCTACTGTTTGTAAACTTGACTATGGTTTTTATTATTAGAACAATTCCAAGCTTTAACAGTCGCACCAGGAATGGGGGGGGGGGGTCAACCGCTGACCCCAGCTTATGTTAATCGTTATATCTTTTTTAATTTTTAATATTTTGAATTAAAAATTTTTTACTTTGATTTTCGATATGTTATAAGCAGACCTACATGTATTTTAGCAAGAATAATTGATTTTTGGTGTTTAAAAAAAATTAATTTCTTTGACGCTGCATACCGCATTTGCATAAGGTTCGGTGCCGATATCGGAAATGTCTCGTTACGCCTACGTTTTTACATTGTGACAAATTTATGACTTTTGAAGAAAGAATAATACCTTCCTGTCATTGCCTAACATTCTGTCTTGAGTCGCTTTAGTGTGCAGATGAACAGAAATTTACATTAGCATTACTGATATTGTGTTTTCCTTTTGTTTTTATTATTCTGATAATAATGTGTAGTAGTAAAAGGTATCTTACCGATAAAGAATTGGAGGACGCTCTTTATGATTCTGATTTGTATATGGATGATGTAAATCTAAATTTACAAAGTTCAGATTCTGAATTGGATTGTGAAACCCGTGTTGAAAAGCAGGTGGATGCAAATGACGGAAATTTAGCTAATTGTAAGTATATTTCGAAATTCTAAGTCCTTTCTCCTAGTACATAATTTTTAGCACGGAAATCTTTACTTGAATACGAACAAAGCAGTTCTGCAGATGAACCTGATACTGATGATGATCAAGATATTGTTATTCCAGGTAATTATTGTATAAATACCCTCCTGTCCGTATAATCTCACTGTTATGTTACACAGCAAGAAATACAAGACGTCGCCCTCGACCATTGGCCAAGATTGATAAGCCAAAGTCGGATATGAAAGCTCCATCGGGTACTGTTTGGAAGAAAAGTTCCATGATGCAAAAAAGAAGATTTGCGGCTAATGTCATGAAAACAGCGCTTGGTTTGAAGCAGGGTATAAAACCTCAAACGCCTCTTGAAGCGTTTAGATTATTTTTCAACAATATAGCCATAGAACTAATTTTACTTTATACAAATCAAAAGCTACAAGCTATAAAAGATAGAGAAACGAGGAGTTCATTTTTGCAGAAATCTTGTAATTTCCAAAAAGAAGAAATATTAGGTTTCATAGGATTCTTGATAACTGCTGGTGCATATAAAGACAACAAAGACCCAGTTGATGAAATTTTTTCTGAAGAGGGTTTACCTATATATAGAGCTACTCTAGCAAAACATCGATTTTTGCTTTTACTAAAATGTATTTGGTTTGATGACAAAAACACTCGTGAAGGTAGAAAAGAGCATGACAATTTTGCGGCTATAGGTGAACTATGGAACAACGTTACAGATACATTTCCAAAATTCTTGAATCCTTCCGAATCTGTAGTTATAGACGAAGAATTAATTACTTTCCATGGAAGATGTAAATTTCGAGTGTTTATACCAACAAAACCTGCAAAGTACGGAATAGAAGCAAATGTGTTATGCGATTCGGAAAATTATTACTGTTTTGCAGTCGAGCCATATGCTGGAAAGTGTGAAAATCAACCGAAAGGCTACAACAGTGATCCAAAGGTTGTGAAACGTTTAGTAGCTCTAGCAAAAATAGAGAATTCTGGTAGAAATATCGCAATGGACAAAAAATTCACATCACTTGCTACGACCGCTGAACTGTTTGAAAAAAAAACTAACTGTTGTTGGGACAATAGCTAGCACAAGAAGAGATGTGCCATTAGAACTAAGACCTCAATCTCTAAATAAGTCATTACGAGGTACCATTCGCTTTGTCTTTAGAGATAAAGAAATGTTAGTGAGCTATGTACCTAAACGGAATAAAGTTGTAACTGGTTTATCTTCACAACACAGAGATATTCAAGTGACTGAAGACAAACCAGAAATTATAATGTACAACTCCACAAAAGCAGGCGTAGATACTCTTGATAAATGCGTCAGACAATACAGTTGCCGCCGAAGTACAAGGAGATGGCCCATGGCGGTTTTTTTGAACTTGATTGACATATGTGCCTATAATTCACGTGATTTTTTGTAAAGCAAATGAAAGCTGGACAGCTCAACATCCAAAACGTAAATCAGGACGTAAGAAGTTTCTAAAATCTTTAGGAAAAGAATTATGCAAATAATATGGAAAACCGCTCTAGGTACAAGGGACTAAATAAAAGTTATGCTGCCGTTCTTAGAATCTTTGGATATAATTGCCAGCAGGGAGAAGCTATTACGAGAGGTAGTGTTATAAAAGAACCGGAAGGACCTGCAACACGTGCGGCGATAAAAAAATTACCTAAGAAAGGAAGATGTTTCGCCTGTCCTAGATCTGAAGACAGAAAATGTATGAAAATATGTAATCAATGTGAAAAATACATTTGCCCCAGACATACTGCAAGTGAAGAGAAAAACATTGTTAGAACATGTAGTGAGTGTAATAAATAAATAACAAAATAAAATTCTAAATTATAATAATAAAGATTTATTATATTTCGCTTGACTTTTCTTTTATCAACCTAATTGTAACATGTAGTACATGTTTGTACATATATTACTGCATAATATATTTAATTGTAAATTTCTACTATAATATGATTTTAGCTTTTACTAAATTTCTATTTGATTGTTTTTATGGATTAATCTTCTTTATATGCCTATTATTATCAATTTTAGAAATGAATAAAAACTTGACTAATTAACTTGCAAAATGTACATTGTTTTTTGTTAAGTTACAATTTAAGTGTATTATACGATGGAAAATAATGAAAAAGAAGTGATACATAAGAAGTATGCTTGGGGTCAGTTACTGACCCTCCAGTTCCACATTGACCGGTACATGCTTAGACTCCCAGTGCGACTGTTAATATTAATTTCAATAACTTTATTTTGGGAGTTTGTTGTTTTAAATATATTTAATTTAGCGTCTATTGTTGCATAGTCAGATACACAACAATATAGTAATTATCAAGTCGAGTTAATTAATAGTAATTATGAAACTGGCTCTGTTTTGCTAAGCAAAGGTAGGATATTATGATTGTTATTGTTTTAGTATTTAGCCCATTCTAATGCCTTAGTTCTAGAATTACCTGTAAAGAAACTATACGAATTGAAACAAGGGTTTGTGAAACCTACTCCAAAGACACGTTTAATAAAACATTACTTTCGTCGAGATAGAGAATCGAGACCTTATAAAGCTCATCTATTAAATGCTAATATTGGAAAGTTTTAACTCACGGTCTTCACTCTTCTTATGCAACTTACGGAGAAGAAGGCATTCATGAAAGAAGTAATATTAACATAAAATCGATTTTATAATATATTGGTGAAAAGAGATTTAGTGTTTCAAATTTTAAGTTTCTATTAATCGAATTTGAAATGATATGTTATCAAAATAAAAAAAAAGTTCATTGGAGAAAATGCATTTCGGTATGCAATTATACCTAATATGGATTATTTCATTGCTTTAAATAATAGTGAGTATTAGAACTATTCATTTAGAAACTTAGATTTGTTTTGTATACACTTCCTTTTCCAATATAATTATCATATTGTTCTACATAATTATACATAAAAGCGAACCAAAGCCGTTGTTTCAACGGATTATACGCTAGAAAACAGAAATCAGTCACGCAACCATCCACTTTTTATCTATTACCACCACCTACTATCTGCATGCCTTTTATCTCCCTTGATAATTACTGTATACATAAATACGGGCAATTTTCTTTCCCCCTTTTTGTTAGAGAACATCCATACTGAAGTATGTAACAGATATTCGTGCACTTATAATATATAATTTAATAACCACGTTTTATTGGGACCTTTCCTAATTAAATTACACAAGTTCAGCGATCCTACGTGTTATTCGTGTTACATTCCAGTGTTCTTTCCACAAATAACTCGGTTTGGTATTTGTCTGACAATTTATTGTTTGTCCTTTGTACGTATAAAATCTAAAGTGGTATCGCTGGCATGTAATTTCATTCCATATTTATCATGTAAATCGAAAACGTTGACGTTCGTCGTGGGGATTCAGATACAAAAAAATAGCAAAATTGTTTTTCTTCCATGTAATTATCGTAAAATGAACGATTCAAACTAGAGAAACTACTGCTTTGGGAAAATGACATAACAATAAATACTTATGAAAACTTTCAACTGCCTTCGTAAGCAACAGTCCTTTGCCTTTTATTCGTCCCAAGGTTGTACTTTTTGGCAAGACACAAAAGCAGCATGGCATTAGAATTGAACATAAAATTTATATTTGTCCCTCTATAACATTTTTAATGGATGCTTAAGTGTTTCATTGTGATGCTTAATTGAAAAATCCCTTAATCTCCTGTTTAGTATCATTAATAAGAAGTAATTGTAGAAGCTCATGTAAATACAAAAGAGAAACGGGCCAATTAAAACTGTATAATACGTTCTTGCAAAATTTACATTAAAGGGTTTTTAGAAGAGATAATAATGAGGTTATATTCTTGAATTTATTACTGAATGGGAATTAATAATGAGGGATATTTATTTCAAGTAGTTAATTTAGATATCCCGAGGTTTTTCTTTTTTGATCTGATGTTATTTCAAATATTTCTAAAATATTCCTCGAAACAAAAGGGATTTGGATTACCTTGTAAGTAATTAGCTACACAAAAGCTCCAATATAATTCTTTTAATGCTATAGAGAATAAGCAGTTGTAATTGTTTCATTTAATTTGGATCACTTTTATTAAGCTTTGTGAAATTAAATTACTAATAAAGTCTGTGCTAATTTAGATTTACTTAAAACTAACCTATATAAAATGTAACTCAAATATCTTGTTATTTTATTTATCTATAAAGTTATATAATTTACTGTTTGGAAGGTTTTAATAAGGCTGCTATTTCTATATGTTACATATTTATTGTGGGTACAATGATAGTAATGTGAGAAGCAATAGATGAGTATTTGTATAATTTTGTGCTTAATTAATACTGACTCAAGATTGAAACTGTTAAGTTAATTTTAAAAACCCTACAGCACTGCGTGGCTTTGTGTATAAGGTTTGTAGATGCAATCAAATTTTCAAATTTAACTGACTATAATATTTAAATCAGATAGAGTATCAATACTTTTTTTTAGCAAACTTGAAAAAAGAAGGAATGTATGATCACTGTAGCTGAGTATCCGAAATAGCTTCAATACACTTTTCCGTACCTCTTTGCAGAATTTTCTCCATATTGTCAAAATATCCATAGGGTTGGTGTGGATCCTTTTTTTTAAATAAGAAATTTTTGTTGCACCTTCGCTATTGACATCTTCTTTGTTTCTAAATCCCAATTATGCTTTGCCTTCAGTAGCTAATATCACAATCTTTTCGTATCAATCTCGATCTATGTTGGAAAAGTCTATTTTAGCAGAAATCTCATAGCATTAAAGTGAAGTAAAAAACATTGAAACTCAAGAAATTTGTCATTTAAAAAATATTTATGTTTTGTTGCCAATGATAAAATCGTTAATTGCCAACCACAAACCTTCAACCTTTTTCTACATTTCTAGATTTGTCATTTAGTTTAATTTTCCAGATTCTTGGTTAACAGTGATTGTATCTACATCTCTACCAAATCGAAATCAATAATTATTTTCCATGCATTATAAATAAACCTTCATTAAAAATTCTTTAAAAATTGTCTTAAATGTTATAATCAGAACTGGTGGTAAGGCTGAATGAGTACCTGTTCTACAGCAGCATTTCTAGAACTGTGTCTCTTGGAACAGTAAGACTAAATAAAGGTAGGAATAATTTTCAGATCTAGACACACCTTACTTTCGTCTTAGTGGCAAGCACCAAATTATTAATATTAAAAAGTAAGGAGAACAAAACTAGTCTGATGCGCTAAATATTGTAACGCGCCACCTCTCGAATATTCTAGAAAAAGTCCCGAACAGTCTCGAACAAGCCGGTCGAATGTGCCGGAGAAATCTCGAACTATCCAGAACTTCCACCGTCGAATGTTCCAGAAGGAACGCGAACTTTCTGGGCTCATCAAGAACCACGCGGAAACGAATATAAGCCTGCGTTGACCGAGCAGAAGGCAGTTCTACAGTCAATCAGCTAGTAGTTACGAACGAAATAAATGTTAATTAATGATAAATAAATTCTTCTGTATATAAATAAATAATTTAGTGTGAATAAATACTGAAAATAAATTGTAATAAATTAAATAAAAATAAATATTAAAAATAAAAACATGTTTTTGTCAAAACGTAACAATATATTACTGTCCATTTTTGAAAAAAATATTAAACAAACAGTGCAGCAAATGTCAATATTGGAAAAAACTTTCTTAACGCGATTTTCTTTTTCCAGGATTTTGCTTAGTAGTCCAATTATCAGGTATTGTCAGGTTGGGAAAAAAAGGTTTATCTAGAAACAATTAGAGATTTACTAGAGTGTAGTAACTTTTGAGACCTCGTGCTGTGCAAAATTCAAAAAGACTAAATTCTCTACAAATTATGTCTTTTTATTTTCAAAAAGTTAATAGAAAATCTAAAACAGTGCGATGAAAGTACTAAGCACTTTGAGTTGCCTATATCTGAACATTAACTTCTGCTCTCTTAATGTATTCCAAACGATCTTTTATCAAGACGTAAATGTAACAAGGATGCCGCAGAAAAGATTTTGCTGCTATGCACAATTTGTTGTGAAAATCTTCATTTCCACACAACGTTGCGGTACATTTTCTACATGGTGCCTAATTCATTGAGCGACTTGAATTAGTAATTTCTTTTCTTCTTTCGTTGTCCTAAGATTCGGGTGTGTTAATCTAAGTTTTTCTTTGCTTTCGTCTAGGATTCTAGTTTTCTATCATCTTCAAGAAGTTCAGCAGCGTTTTTGAAAACACTTAACTATCAAGATGTTTTCTTCGTCTCAGGCGTTAGGATCCTTGCATAGATAGAATTATTTAAACCACCCTTTCTATGTCTGCATCAAAATATAATTAGCCCTTTTTACATTTGTATGAAATGTATTTTAGTAAATTTTTTAGCACGGATCTTTAACTCGTTGGGAAAAGTAGTTTAGCTTCCTTCATTTTCCATTCCTAATTGGGCAATTTTTAGACATTTTTTCCCAATATTGAACCTAATGATCCGCCTACAATAATTGTTGTGCCGTTATTTTAGTTGGTGTAAGTGCGACAAGGTTTACTTTTCCTTTGGTAAAAGAACGTGTGAAACGGTGATACCTGTAAGTCCTGTATGTTGGTATGGGATAAATGTGTAGAAAATTTAGTGCTCTTCGTTTTTTACCAAAACTATTTTTGTTGTACGACACATCATCACCGAGATATTGTTACGTAAGGATTGAGCAGTATGAAAACATCTCCAATTATAAACATATTTTCATCCTAAAGACATCAAGGTGAAGTAACTTTTCTCTAGAATAATAAGAAGCTACTAATGGTAACACTTTACCACATCCCGTGTTAGGCAGGATATCGGTGGTTGACGGATGATCTATATCCCTTGAAAGTACAGGATGTTTTGATTTTCTTCACTTGTATAAATACCCTGTACCTTGAGGGAGTAGTATTCATTCAAGATTCAGTATTCAGTATTCATTCATCAGTAGCTGAGTCCGTGAACCAACGAGTCTGCCTAGAAGATATACTGCTCGATCCTACGATGACCATGTAAGTTAACTTTACTTTTATTGCTTATTACTTTTATTCTGTTGTGCTGACTGCTTTATACTTTTATCCATTTGTACCTCATGCATGTTCCTAATAAATCATTCATATCTACGATCCCGTATTTTAATTAAACTCGCTACTCTTGGATCGCTGCTACGCCCTTGCAAATCAAGACGTAGCAATATTTGTCATAAATTATTCGTTTATCGCCATTTTAATCTTTTTATTAAATCTCCGATGGCAAATCGTAAATCCTCTAGCAATCCTAAGGCAAAACTACTTAGAGTCTGGACGATCAAAATAGGCAAAAACTACAGATATCCGGATTATGCTGAAAATACTTTTCTTTTCAACTTTTTATAAGTTGATAACATTAAGTAGTTATTCGATTTAATATGTAAGAATGGCGGAAAATGAGTATATATTTAAATAATTGCAATCGTCACCGTCGATATTATTTACCAGCTACGCTGTAACGGCATTCCCTATAATTCTACAATTGCGGAGAAACAGAAACTGATGATCAGAAGTAAGGTTCATATTCTCAGACGTTAGCTCATTGTAATAAAAGTCGAAATAAATACTTTAAAGTAAATATTACAAGAGTCATTCGTTTCACTTAATTAAAGACCAACAGCAATTTTCAAAACAACTTGAAAAATAACTCTAGTTTGTAGTTTAGACCAAGTCTGTAGAAACTTGGTTTCTTTTCTTGCCAATCTGGTATTATAAAGATCGGCTCAAAAATAGGTTTTTAGTTTGAAACCTTAAACCACATCTAAACTTAATTCAGTTCTACTTAAGAAATTGCCCCAATAGATTCAAATGCAGTCTTTCGCATTGTGCAAATACAACTGAGCAAATAAAGAGATAAATTGCTTTAAAAAGATGGCGAGCTTGTCGATAAAACTTCAGTAGTGTAAAAACCCAAAGATATCTAAGATTCCATAAAAGTGAAGACTTCAACTTCGTGAAGATAGAAGCTGAACAAACGCATTGAAGACAGAAAGAGATAATACACGAATGCATAGAGTCTGTCATTTCATTAATTCTTTTTTGTAGATCAAAAATGTTGAAGACGATATAGCTTATATTTATGGAGAATTGACAGTCTTTTAAAAACTTTAAAGCTAATTATCACGAAACTTCACTTTTATATAACTACATCCAAGTGATCTACGCAACAAACCCCATAAAAAGTCAAAATCAATTAACTAAAAATAGCAACTTTCCATGCTATTTGATAATAAATTTGTCCCAATTATTTCGGCCGTAACTGTATCTACCAAAACTCATTAGTAGCAATGCCATTTCTCGACTTTCTGCATCAAAAACACATAAGATATATTAAATTGTACTGTTTCGGAAATGGAAAATCTCCGAGAAGTGAACAAAAATTGATTGGTACTATATCAAGTGTTAAAATCCTTTGTTTGTTTTTTGTAATAATGTTCACACTCTACAGTTCCAACCCTTACCTAATTCCACCTACGAAAGACAAAGAAATGCTTTTTTTTCCAGAAGGAAAACTTCAGCATGAGCCTTTTTCATTCCTATTATTACTACTTTTACGGTCAAAACGGCAAGTAGGAATTTTTAGATAACCCAAGGCTAATTACCTATGTATGTGGTTATGCGTAAGTAAAACAATTGAACAACAGTCTCCATTTAATGAGATCATCGAGGACTTTCATCGAGCCTCAAAACCAAGACTGGACTTGATTCATTCCAACGTTTATTATGTTCAGGAGGGAAAGTGCAGTTGCTGTCTGAGAACTCCTTCACAGTAGTCCTAAGTTTACTTTCAATAAACTCCTTTCTTGAATCTTTGATTATTTGATAGTTTTGATCGACTTAGCGTTATTCTTGCAAACTTGTCTGCTTGCTACGTCCAAAAGCAAAGATTTATGTATCCAAATTCTGTAATGATGTGATCTTACGTCACGACATAACAACAAGATTTTAAAAGGTATTCGCACTGGTCTCTTAAATGTCATTGCCGCTACGACGGAAAAATTGGTAAGAACGCGAATGTGTTCTATAAATTGTCTTTAAGCTGTGTATTCCTAAATTTGGAACGTCAATTCGGAACTGTGCCTTAGAAAATTAAGCTTTCTATTGAGATTTTACTGTTTTCATACTAATTAGTAAAAATTTCTTCTGTACACAGATTTAACAGAGACGATTTTAAAAGAGTTTTGTTTTAAAATAACATACGTTTGTAAAAACACTAGGATTATCTTTTCGTAAAAATAGTAGGTAGAAATGTGGTAGATATGTTAACGTTAAACAATAAAGAGGAAGAATGCACTTACAACTCGATGATGAATTTTATGAGAAAGATGTAAAACTAGCTTTATTTATTTGTTAACTCGAAAGCAGGTTTCAAAAACAATAAAATACGAGCCTTTACGGCACCAACTATAAACATGTATATTATATTACATAATGATTTATTATAAGCAACTTGTGAATCATTTAATATAGTTAATAATATCTACTACCTAAATGGATTTGCTAATTTTAATTTACAAAAATTGAATTTTATATTTTAGTTTTACCTTGTCATAATAAACAAACAAATGAAACAAAAAATCAATAATAGTCTCTATTTCAAACTAACACCATTACGTTAGTTTGACAATTAGTTTAGCCCTTCCAAGTAAATATTTCATTATTCAAAGGAAAGTTCTAACTTTAGAACTTTCTCCTTAAACTATTAAGTCGCTAGCGTTTCCCCTTTCCAAGGAAATTTCATAAGGGGATCGAAGGTCGGTCATTGGTCCGTGTTTTCGCAAAATTAATGACCTCTCATACGCTCCAACGAAAAAAAAGTATAAAGTTGTATTTGATTTAAAGGGAATATATTGTTCTGTGACTCGTTCTAACAAAGAATTCGAAGCTGTGAGAAAACAAACTGGTCGTTGGGAAATATTGATAGTTAAGAAATTTGATTAACGGATTGGCTATATTAATTTGAAAAACTTGTAAATTTATCGGTAGCTAGGATTGTTTTTGATTTTATTTTTAAGTCTATTTATGGAAAACAATACTAAAGCATAAAATGGTAATTTAATGTAAGCTTAGTTTTTGTTACTTTTATACTTAGTAGTCGATAATAACTTTCTATCTACTTGCCAATCCTAATATTTATGTATCCAAATATGAAAGGTTACACTATAACTTTTGAGAAGTTTCGTAAATTAAAGCATAAAGCGCATCCTTTACAAGGGATTCGGTAAAATAGGTACCTATAGAGATTTACCCCAAGAAACGGATAATATCTTTTATTTGTTTAAATAAAACATTAGATTTTCCTCTAATAACAAGTTTTCAAAAACAACATCCAATACAATCTGTTTACTTACGTATATCTACTGTGTTTATAAAAACATTTAATAAAACTCTGTCATTTTATTTTTAAAGCAAAATACCTTTTGATGCTCGTGAAGTTTCAGAAAAAAAATATCTGTTAACGCTAATGAATAATTACAGAGATAGGAATGAGTATCTTCTAACTTAGGATGGTGCAATCATCCCGTCGAAAAAGTCATCTGGAAACACTGGAAATGATATCGAAATTTTGTAGGGTTGTGGGAAAAAGAAACTAACAATAAATAATTAACAAAAGAGTCTACAGGAAAATTACTCTAATATATTAAAGATAAGGCATTCTCTTTTAAAGTTTAAAGTGATACCAAGTGAATAAAGCAGATAGTGTTTTGGAAATATAGAAATCCTTTGGTAAATTACTGAATTGACCAACAAAAGTCTCCACTAAAACGAAAGAGCTGCGTAATTTAAACATTATGTCGTAGTCTGTTATACCCACTGGTAACGTTTCAAGTTGTAATCTAACACAGACGATAAGGTCGCCAAACCAGGCTGATTGCAAACTGCATTGAAAGAAAAATTATTTTAAATAGCAACAAGTTTCTGCCTTTAAAGCACAGGCAGGCTGAATTATACATGTTGGCAGATCGAGACATTACCTTTCTGATCTCATTTCAGCGAGGCCTGAATATTTTTCTCCGCGGTTAGTTGTACGAAAGACTTACTCACAGTATTGTTCGCAAGCCAAAGAGAACATTCCAGTACCAGAAAGTAGCCCCAGCTGTATTCTTGGATACCGAAGTAGTCCCACGTGATGCCCGTTAGTGTGCAGACGTCAGTAGTGGTTCCTTCGTGTTAGTGTCCCCGAGCGTCTGCCATCCAGTTGGTATTGGAAGTGGCTAACAGCCGACATATATCCCAATGTAATATCAGACCAAAGCGCTGTCCTACGCACGGTTTTGCACTCAGGTAAATCTTTTTTCTACCTTTATTTTTTGGGATTTTACTTTCAGAACACTTATTGAGACACAGACCTGATATGTTCGCGGTCCCCAAAATCTTCCTAGAAGTATTAAGTACAAACAAAGTCATCAAGGTCATCTGCTACAGAGCGAACATCGCTTTGATGTGTATTGTTTCTGCAGTGGATGCCTCACCATTCCGACGTCATCCATCAGCAGAACCTACTACATACCTTAGACAGCCACGTTTTCAACATTTGTGGAGTCGCCAGCTAATAATCCATTACGATTAACTTTATCACAGTGTCGTCACTAGTTGAAACTCCAAACAACCCATTCGAGAATTAATCACCTTCCGCCGATGCTTCCCATCATCAACTCTACCCACTGCTATAGCCATTCTGCTGAGGAACTATCGATGAGTACAAAAACTACTACCAGCGTGAAATAGCGTTTCAGTCTCGAACAACACCGCAACCGTCCCTAAAATTCTCAAAAAGACTTATACCAAACTATTTTGCATGGCTAAAGACGCAGAAAGCAACATTCAACATAACAAGAATGGCTACTATTGTCAAAGTTCAATACCTTGTAGAAACAAACAACTAAGTGGCTGATTAGTTGGCTTTGAAGAGACTATCAAGTTAATATTGTAGTAAAAAAGGTCTGTCCTTACAACAAACGCTTATTACATCTTACGTACAACTGTCTGCTAATGAATGACACAAAAGTTCTTTTTGAAGTTGTTTACGACTAAACGAAAGTGTCCTGTAGTATCATCGATCGCTTTGCCGTACAGTAAAAACGGTCTTTTAGCCAACTCTTTCAAGAATGGAAAAAAGAATATTGTAAGGTTTACATAAATATTCAATGATGTTCTTAGACAGACACAATATAATGGAGTTACGCTGAATGTCTATTACCTAACTAATATTTTACCAAACGTACTTTGGAGAATAATCTTGTGTTCTGATGCATAGATACGGATTGCTCCAGTGCGTTTTCAAGAATGGCAAAAGCTAAATGCATGCTTGTCTGAAAATTGCTAAATTAATAAAGGCGTCAAAATCAGCACTATGACTTTTTATTAGAACTACCAAAGCTTAATTCTTATAGATAAACCATGCGATTCAATGCAAGACGCTGTGCTTTAGAAAAGCAAAAAAATAAATCAACTGTGCTGTTGTGCTTTTGCAGGATGCCTAAAACAGCTTGAGGTTGCAATGAAAGACGTTGGCTTAGTTATGGTAGACTAGTAAAAGCAAAAACACTGCATCTTGAAGACTATGCAATAGTACTTGAGGTTTATACCAACTTTATAGTGACAAACGCAAAAATCATTCAAAATTAGTCTCGGATGCAAACTATATAGAGACACTTATTTTATGTATAAAACGATGTTAAAGAAATCGCCACCTTTACATTGAAGCCCGCGAATAACGAAACGATAGCGAATCGCTTTACTTCCTTGATGACATCAATCCGTCTTTACACTATTCAGACTCTCAACGTTACATCCGTATTTACACAATAGTTTATTTTTCTCTGTTCATCTGATATCTATCACTTATCATTAGGTATCACACTTAGAGGTAAAAGAACAATCGTTTTAAGAACTGGAGCAAATATATGAAACAATGCGGAATAACCTTCTACTGACCTCAGGCAACTGACATTACTAAAAGACGACAAAGGTAGCTGAAAGTCCAGTGATGGTCTCAATAAAGATTTTATTCCAACGTCAAATTACTTACGACTTTGTTGAGAATTAGCCACGATAATCTTGATTTTCCCATTTTGTTACGTCATTATCAGAGCTAACAGCGTATCGTTTTTCAATTTACTAGGTAGGTACACTAATAAATTAATCTGTTTAGCAAGAACTTTTTAACCTTTGTACAAGTAAACACTTCCCACATAAGGCGGATAAACATGCCATTCAATTAAAAAAAGTTTATGAAAAATACAGCAAAGGTTTTACCAAAAGTACATGCGGGAAAAGATAAAAAGGCAGAGCAAGTTTTTATTTTGCTACAACACTTCTTTAAACTTTACCGAAACAAATAATTTTACTTCTAAATTGCGACGAAAAGTAATTTAATTTAACCATCCTGTCGTAAACGGATAATGGAATTTCAATTCTTTTGCACAACGCAAGGCAACAAAGTATCTAGATCCCCTCTAAGCTAAGAACTAGGTCAAAAAAAGAGAAATACTTCAATCATATCGAGTTTCTCATCCATAATTCAGGTCTTAAAATCGAATTTCTCACCTTACCCTTACTGTTAATAGATTTATTACGATACCGAGATTTAATTTCTTATTGATTTTCGTTTTTACAGTCTAGCATGGGAATTTTAAACAAGCAACAGTTAAATTACGCTAATTAATATATTATTCATGAATCTTAGATTTATAGTCATTTTACTAAGTTTACATTCTATACGCGAGCACCGCCATTAGGCACTCTGCCTCTATTAGCAGCGAGCACATTTGCGGCGTTAAACGATAAATCACTTAATTTAAATTACGCCGTTTTAAAAAAAAATTGTAGAAATAATTACATTGCGTGCGTATGTAACCCACCATTAAGTTTAGTGTTTACTCATGTACCGGCTATTTTCTATGCCACACTGTCGTGTTTCTACTTTATCCCCATATCCGCAAATTGCTCATTAACGACTCAACGGACAGAATCTGCTGCGTTTCTTTTGGTCTTCCCCTCACGTATCCTTAGTGTTGTTAAAGGGTCGTAAAATAAAAGTAGGCGCTTAACGTGTCAAGTGGGCGTTTAATAGATGTGTCTGCGAATTTACAATGAATTCCGGTTTAAAAGAAAAGTGGAAACTTAACATTATTAACTTCGGTGATCCCCGAGGCTCATATAACCTCGACATTTAATTAGGTTCCGTAGAACTGTTGGAATTAATAATTAGAAAACGGCAATCCGCAATTGGAAACCTTTCGAAACTTTACTAAAGTTTATTTCGTTCAGTTTCTTCTAATTACAATTTAGGTATGTAGGAAATGAACCTTAATAAAGTGTTGGAATAAGACTGGGGTTAAATTTTAATTAACTTAAAGGTAGTCACGATTTTTTGCTGTTGTTGACCTTAGAGGTTAATGTTCTGGAATTAAAAATCTCTTTTAAATGTAAATGTAATTGTTTATTTTAATCGTAGGTATTATCTTTAAAAGCGTGGCGGTTAAACTAAATTATTTTTTCAAATGCAGTAGTGTGGTCGACGTGTTTAAAACTACAATCCAACTTTTCCAATTTTGGAAATCGTAGTGAATCTGCGAAAATAGTTAATGTTGTCAGTCTTTTCATTGCTACTACCTAACTGTTACTGTCAAAAATCAAAATTTTCATTGATATGATTGTTTTGGTAAGAGCGTTGGAATGCCCGTTATAGTGTTCGAAAGCATGTTTTCAGCTTAGATGGTTGAAAAACAATGCATTAGTCTAAATTTACTTAACTTCATTATAATAACTACCCTAAATGCTCTGTCTACGAATTTTTCAAGTAGGGTTTGTCTAATCTATGCAATTGTTGCTTTTTTCTCATCTAACCCAGTCATTTTGCAATTTTTACGGAAGCAAGAATAGAACGATAGACCAGATCTCACAATAAGTTCAAAAGTTATTAATTAGCTAAACCTGAAAATTAAAGCTAAAGCGGTTTCTATTAATGCCAATTTTGCATTTACAGGACGTGTATCACGCACTTGAATGGAGCTCAACCGCACCTTCGGTAGTGTTCAAAACGTTAGCACTGATGACACTGGCCGATCGAGGTCTTCTTTTTCCTTTTCGTAACTGAGAAATTCTTTTGCCTGCGCTGTTTCCTTCAAATGGATGAAGATAAGAAATGTGGGACGTTTTCGGGGCCACATTGCATTTGGTGAGTGTAGATTAACGCAAGACCTCTGCAAAAAAGGTTTATTTCACAAGTTTTAGGAATTTTACGGTGAGTATCCTTGAGCCAGTGACAATTCTGTACTGATTCTGATTTTACCAAAATGCCTTCTCCTAGGTCTTTAGCTTTGGTAATAACAAGATCTTGCTGGGAAAGCTCCTTCAAGATAACCGTACCCTAAGGCAAATCGTGGAAATTTTTTAAGGATTTTGTATACAGTCGTCTTCTGCTTATAAGGCAGGCCTGGAAACTTGTGGCGCCTTTCCTTGGTATGAGCAGCGACTACTGTGAAGTCACCGTTGTGGTCAAAAACGGAAATGGAATTTCTATCTCTGACCAAAAACGTATGTGAATATGTCACTCTACAATTTCTCGGACATATTGGAAGCTGTCTAGGTGCTGGAAATTAGCATTGACACCTGGACTTCGAACAACACGATAGAAATTTTAAACTGTTCGGAGACAGCAGTTGCTATGTCGGATGGAATAAAGTCACGGGTGGTGGGTGCTTCGGCAACAACTAAAAAGTTAGAAATTTCATGCGGCAATAACGATGAGGGTCTTTCTAGGTGTAGGTTTACCGCTCGTTAATGTGTCTCCGGATATTTTGGATGAATTTCAACTAAGTATGTACTTGCTTGTAGCAAAATAGGTGTAGGCTCTATAATTCCTGATACAAGTTTTCATAGCACAAAATAAAGATAGGCCGGTGATTTCTTTTCGAAAGCATTCGGACTTGATTGAGTATTGGTAATTTATGAGTTCTTGATGGCTACGTTAAATGACTTTTGTAAGAGTAGAATTTTTGATTTGATGATAAACTGCTCCTTTTTGGTCTTCACATCTCAAATGAGAGTACCACAAGAAAAAGTACAGCAGTAACAGCAGAACCAATAGATTGTTCAGTTAAGGCAGCTATTGTTCGAGTAACCCTGTCACACCAGCCAGCCATACAGCATCCAGTAGTCCAGTGCACTAGCTACTAGTAGGCGTGCAGTGCATCTAGTAAATCCTTTCTTTCTTGACGCCAAGCGGTATTCAATCAAGGTTTATTATTCACTAAAAATTAATAAAACAATTTTAACCTAACAAAAATTTAAAAAACTAAAATAATCAAATAAAACGAAAAAGGATAAACAGCCATATCATCATCGTAGAAAGTCCTTCTAGGAAAATTTCTTCTCCTCTTCGACTGGGACGAGTTGCATTGATTGTGGGAGGGAAAGCAGGTGTTTTGGTGTTAAGTCGACGGAGAAGCTGCTGGATGCTTTCTGGCCCGAGTTTGTCTGTTGGGTACCGAAGCAAAACAGAGAGGGTAAATGGTACTTTTTAGAAGGTGTTATCTTAGCCTGTTGATTATGACCTGTGCCTTTGTGGCTGGTTTTTTCTTGCTGGTGGTTCTTCTTTCTTCTTTTGGACTTCGGTTGTGGTGGTCGACAGTGGTGGGGGTTACTTGTCTACAGACGCATGTAGTGAGAGCAAGAAGACTTTATGGAATTCGTTTGTGGTGCATATAGTAGAGCTTGGCAGCGCTAAACTAAAGGAGTTTTTTCGAAATTGTTCTCCAACTAGCAAGTAAGATTTTCTGTGCTATTGTTTATTTTGCGTGTGGGTCTGGTGATAGCAAAAGAAAGTCGGACTTTAAGAATTTCTAGGACTCTTTATTTATTCTCTTCTTCTGACGTACTGATCTCTTAATCGTAGAAGTAGCATTCCAGGCAGGTCGCATACTCCATCAATGTGTGGAAGCGGTTTGGGTTCAGAATGCTCCTACAGGCAGCTCGTTTCTTTTGTCGGTATTGTTTGAGTTTTAGTCTTCACTTTTGAAACCAGGTTTCTAGTCGGCGCCAGAAGTAGGTGGTATCTATAATCTGCGGATTGAGAAAAGTGAAACGCTGGATTGAACGTCGGGGAAAGTCGTGACAATAGAATATGAACAGAAGGGATGAACCTTGAAAATCAACAGCTAAAGGTTCGAAGAAGTTCTACACACGAGACTCGCTTTTGGTCGACCTAATACCCGAAAGCCAACAGACAAAAAATCTTCACAATCTAACTAAAAATGATAGCTAATCTATTCTCAATATTTAATTTAGCAACAAAAACAAATAGTTATGTGGAAGAACCACCATGAGTGAAACCGTAAAGAAATTGCGCCGTGAAGCAGAAGTTTGAAAAAAGAGATTAGTAGAACTGCAACATGTTTTTTAACTTTCTTTAGTTGGGGCCCTTCAGAAACTTCACTTAGGGTAGTAAGTTTTCACTTTCAGTAAAAGGATACAAAAAAGGTATGGACAAGTGTTGTTTTTCGACAAAACAAGTTATATTCCTCTAACAAAATACAAAAATTAAGTCTAATTATTATATTGTTACAATACATCAATCGCAGAAGTTAATTTAGTTTACTATAACATCACCACTACAGGTAGGCCACTAAAGAACTTCTTCATAACATTCTTTTGCACCTTCAACTTCCACATTTTCAAGATATCTTTAGGGAAATATTTTACTCTACTAGTCGTTGACAATCTAAATTCGTGTTCTGACTATCCACAGATGAACTTTCGGGCTATGACAGATTCTTTTTTGTCTTTATAATGAGAAAAATGGTTGAAGTTAGATACCAAGAAAGATTGCTTTCTATCTCTGGAAACGCTTTTGTTGTTTGTCGCGATTGAAATGCCGTTCTTTCTGTAAAATTTTGGCCACCATTTTTTATTAAATTATTTATTATTGTCTTAGTCGATAAGGTAAACTGAAAAGTTTTGTTTCCGGATTAGATGTTGCAATAAGTTCAGTATATTCTTTTCAAGTGTAAATTTGGTCATATTAACGTATTTTTCGTTTTGCCACTGCAAAATTTCTATTACAGGGCAAAAAGGAGTGGCCTCGAATTGGAAAGTACTGCTCGAAACTATAAAAACGTCCTAGGTCCATTAATGAACAGTAAAATCTCAGAACAGTATGATTCTTGTTCTGGCCACCGCAACCGACAGACAAAATATGCAATTGTTTAACTTCCTTCGGAATTTCTTTGTGGATATAATCTAGTAAACACGAAGAAACTTCATTAGGGATCTTTTTATCTAATCCTTCGTGGTAAAGGCAATAGAAGGATTTTTCGCTTCCAAGGCTGTGAATGTTGAATACAGTGGCAGTGAGCTGGTAAAGATAGAACGTTTCTTGTATGAGAATCGTAGGTAGGCTAAAATTTTGCATAAAATTTATACATATTGGAAATGCTGTAGAATTCTTTTGACATAACTTTCTAGTATCTTGAAGTTTATTGTAGAGTCTGTTAGCTCTACGAGTATGCACTAACTTTTCAGCAACAGCAACACGTTTAGCGTTCTCATTTCTAAGTGCAGCTAGTGTCAACTTGTGGTCTTCCGAAGCAAAGATTAACATGTTCTTTGAATATTTTTAAGTAAAATGCGTACTTGATATCTTTCAATACTTCTAGATTTTCTTCCAAACATAAAGCATGCATACGTTTTACATCCAGCTTCTCGCTTAGGTAACAATATTCTTTGTAACGTCCCATTTTAACAGGAAATGACTGAATATGGTTTTTAATAAACTTAATTGTATGTGCATGTTTCTTATTTCCAGGAGTGTTTAATCCTTGCACATCCTTTGGAGTACTGTCAGTGGTGACAAGTTGATTTAACCGACGTACTCGACCAATGGTAATACCATGAATGTTTATAAAAGCTTCCTTGCAGATGTAGACTTTTTCATCATTTGATGACACTAAATACCTAAAAGCATTTGAATAGGACTTTTGTGTCTTAGAAGTACTTCGAGGTCGTTGCCGGGCAGTAGGTATTACATCAATTGGTTTGAAATCTTCGAAATTTTGTATAAATTTCTGTGGCAGTTTTCGGAATTAATTTTTCAAAGCATTTTCCCTTGTAACTGGCGCGGAATTAAATATTAAATCTAACAATGTGGAATTACAAAGCAAGCAGCCTAACTTACTGGCATGGTTGTCCCTGCAGGTACGAGTTCGTCTTTGTAATTCTTATATTTGACACCTTCTACTCAAGCTTTCTTTATTCTTTCACATTTATATACCACAGCTTTGACACCTTTTTTCGTTTAATTTCTCCAGAAGCAAAAGGTACATCTTCTACGGACACCATTTTAAACAGCTTGATAGTCTAAGCCAAATACTATTCAAAAACAACGTGCGGTGGAGTGGAGAAACAACACATGTCCAGGACAAATGCTGTTTCTCAAACAACTAGTGGTTTGACTCCGTCCTAATATGAACTTAAAACGCTGGACATCTGTTGTTGCATTGTCAAAAGGTAGATCTATGCTATAGGAACCTTGGCCAGTAAAATGTCTAAAATACCGTTTTTAGGGACATGTGTCGTTTCTCAAATGACCGATTCATGTTGTAACGATTACATGGTAAGTGCTTCAATAAATCCTTAAGAATAGCAATTAACATAACACAACCTTATATCAGTAACCCATGCTAACTAAAGTTTTCTTTTCTTTTCCCTTTTCAGCAGTTGCAATAGTCAGAATAAATTTCCACGCTAGGTCTTTTGGTTCCGAGAAGACAGTACATAATAATAATAACATTGTTTGTGCAAACGCATACAAATTATATTAAGTATTCTCCAGCAAACTACTCTGCAGTGTAGGTACATTCGATATATAACTATGTCCAGAAAGTAAGTTCATTTTCTATTTCCCGCCGTTGCAGCGATACGATCGCAGTTCCGCGCATGCGCGGCAATGACCTTGTATCGTTACTAAGCGATTGACGCCATTTTGAGTTAGTTATCTGCTGTTATCGTGTCACAGTGCTTGTTTATAATGGCGAACGTAATTGAAAATTCCTCCGATTGCGAGATTAGATCAGTGATTCGGTTTCTCAATGCGAAAAATTTAAAACCAGTGGACATTCATCAACAGCTCTCTGAGGTGTATGGACAGAATGTAATGAGTTATTCTATGGTTGTGAGATGGGTAAAAAGATTCAACAATGGCCGTGTAAACGTGCACGATGAAGGAAGAAGTGGACGTCCATCATTGGTTAATGATGAACTTGTTCATGCAGTGAATGAAAAAATTAGAGGAAACCGTAAGTTTACGATTTCTCTTCTTTCTATGGAATTTCGCCTAATTTCACGATCCCTTCTTCATGAAATTGTTCATGACAAACTGGGATATCGAAAGCTTTGTGCACGCTTGGTACCGAAAACTCTTACCGAGTAACACAAGAAAAAACGCTTAGGTGCTGCTCTTGAATTTTTGACTCGTTATCACAATGACGGGGACCATTTCCTTAACAGTATAGTGACTGGGGACGAGACTTGGGTAGCCTATGAGACACATGAGACAAAACGACAATCGATGGAATGGAGGCACACATCGTCACCAGCAAAGACAACATCGAAGCCGAATTTGACAACCCGGAAAATCATGTGCACTGTATTTTGGGACAGATGTAGTGTTCTTTTAGTTGACTTTCTACCACGGGGCAAAACAATTACCGCTATTGCTTACTGTGATACGCTAAGGAAACTGCGTCGTTCAATTCAGAATAAGCGCCGTGGAAAGCTCACTAGCGGCATTTTGTTGATTCATGACAATGCTCGCCCCCACACTGCAAACCTTACACAGCAACTTTTCACTCAATTTGGATGGGAACAATTTGACCACCCACCATATAGTCCGGACCTTGCTCCCAGTGACGTCTTTCTGTTTTTAAGCCTAAAATCAAACCTCGCTGGCAAGAAATGCAATGACGACGATGAGATTAAAGAACATGTTGCAACTTGGTTACAGTCACAGGCGTCAACGTTTTATGACGAAGGAATACAAAAATTAGTGCCACGCTACGATAAATGCTTACAAAATGGTGGTAGCTATGTTGACTAATAGTTTTAAGTCTACAGATTCTTTTGCAATAAATTATTTTTCCTAATATACATTTGTTTTATTTTACCAGTAAAAATGAACTTACTTTCTGTACATAGTGATATCTAAGCAAACGTGGGCTACCGATAATTTATAGTCATTATTGTTGTAAATCTAATATTAAAACAAATCAAACTCAAAGTTTGATAGCTATCGAATAAGCTATTAGTTCACTTTTAATTCAAAAGTTAAAATTACTTGGTTAGTATTATATAAAAAAATATATTTGTTTATATAAGTAGGTAATTTGTTAGGCAAATCTCAACCTTTTAGAATTAGTAAAATTGTTTATGAATAATAAAACCAACCTATAATCAATTTAGTTTTAATATAAATGAGAAATCTAGCTATATTGAAATGACTCTTGTTTGTTTTGTTATAAAGCACATTTACAAACTACAAAACCTGTAGAAAGTTTTTATTGCTAGAAGAACAATCTTCTTTGAACTAACGACGAAATTGGTCTGACGACCATTTGCGTTATTGCGCAGTTCGCCGTCTGCAATGCCATTATGAGCACTAATCTACGTTTCACGACAATCCCCTTCTCCAATCTTATTTGGAATATGAAGTGCATATAAGCTGATTGCACCACTAACACGAGAGTTTGTTTAGGAATAAGCACTCGATGCGGATAATAAGCAATACCAAAATAGAAATTTTAACCGGAGGAAAATTGCCTTCTGATCGCTCTTATTAAAAATAGGTTTACTAACACCAGAAAATCTTTCCGATATTTTTTTGTATTTTCTATTATAGAACCTTTTTATATCGCCGCAATCTATTTTGTGGGAAATTGGTTTCACTTAAAAACTTTCCTACAGAAGTATAAGGGAGGATTTAATTTCAGGAGCTGAGGTAAAATCTCACACATCAGTCATTTTTTGCCTTGTCTCAAGTTTATCCGTACAAAATGCGTGTAATTCTTTTTGTAGTATCCTATCTTGTAAGACGGATAACACTTCTAATAGTTAAAAAATGAAACCTGTCAAGCGAACCTTACAGTAATGACAGATCTTAACGCACTATAATTTTCCAGACTAATTGTAACAGCTAGAGCAACTGAAATTCTCCAATTAGAAACAATTGACATTCACTAATTATCTCTTGCTGTAAATACAATTTCTGAACAAGGGATAGTAATTAACATGAAGTGTGGTGATCATAGGAACAATAATGTTATGTTTAAAGTATTTTTCTTAATTTGCATCAAGAACGTTAGAAATTTGCCATAACATTATTTAATATCTAAAGATTAGTGTAAAAGTATCTTTCACGTTTTTGATTAAATATAAATAATCTTAATTCGGATTAACAATTCACAGAAATCTTAATTCGATTCTTTGTTTATATGTTATATGTCTACAAACGTTTGAAAAAAAAATAATTTCGTAACGTCAAAGGTGAACAAGCCTATCTTTTGTGTTAGGAAAAAAGTTCCCAAAATTCTTTTTAAATCAGCAACGTGATATATAATATTATAGAAACTTTATACACAATTCCTACTTTTCTTATTTTGATTTGTTTCTCTATTTATTTGAAACTAATGAAATAACTTTTTACGTTACAAAACATACTGAAAAGATAGACATTATTAAAACTCTGAAAAGGTCACAATAAGTATAGAACTTTAAATCGGATGTCAGTTTTATACAGATACAATTTGCCAAGTTTATTTATTTTTAGTAAAAACAAAATATAGAAATACTGCAATATCACAGTATAGCTGTATTTGAGATCAAACAAAGACTAACTCTTTTAATCCTAATCTAAAGGTCACACTAATATCATACAAAAGATAATTATCTCTTAATTAATTACAATAAATTACCAGAATTTTTAAACTGTCATGGCAGAGTTAAAAAAATCTAAATTTCCATATATTATATTACATTTTTAATTTTTACGAAAAGTGTGGGTGTTTTAAAGTTATGATTTTGTAATTAGACCTGATTTATTTCATTTATTTTTCATTACGCATCTTTTTATGTTACATAAAGCAAACACCCGCAGGCGTCTGACATTTTCAACTTTAAATCTATAACATCCCACAGTTTTTTTGTAACATATTGTGCATTAACTGTGTAAATCATAATCTAAACACTTTGATTACAGAAACACACACTTAGAGGGTTCCAAGAATATTTCTTAATTGTACCCAACTGACTTATTTCACCCGTCTTGTGTAGAAATAACGGTCATGTTTTGTGGGATGTAGAAATGACATAACACATACGTCTGATACTGATCAATGTAACTTTTAAAAATAAACAAAGGCAATAAAAGATATTTTTGAATTCTGACGCTAATTACCTAACGTTACAAATAAACATTCTTTGAGAGTCGTCGAAACATAAAAAAGTCCTGCTCCATTAAGAATATCCCCATCAAACCAACTATTAACAAGATGGTCCCAGCAACTCACCTTTTTAATACTCAGGATGGAACAAATGCAACAAGAATTGAAGAGGAACTCAGCTCATCTGCATCCATACTCGCTGATTACAAATATTCCGTCTTCATGCACCCGTCTAATAAAAGCTCCTCGAGTCCAATGACGTCAAACCTTAGCCGGCCTCCACGGCAAAAAGGCTTCATCATCAGTATCCCAAGGGTTTCCCCCATTGTATTTTCACTTGAAGGACAACTGGACAGGTATCTAGAAGGAACTCACTAGTGCGGTATTCTCAACAACATTATGGCCAAACAATCAAATAATCTCTTTTAAAGAAGCAAAACAAGATCTCCCTCGTAGAAGTCTTACAGTAATGTCTGTTCGACGAATGTCCCTCCGTTCTTGATTTCTGTCGAACTAAAACACCAGCAAAGCCAAGATTTTTCAAATTACCAAAGTTCCCCGACTGAGATCACTATCGCCAAGCCCTACCTAGATATGTGAAATATATCTTTGTTGACCACAGGTACTGCGTGAAACTCAGAAAACTTCTACCACGTGTTTCAACTGTAAGGGGCCAATTTACAAAGGAAGCGTCCGATATTCCAATGGGAAACACATTTACCCTAGGAGAGACGATTAATGCAACGCAGCTACCAATACTTTTAACAGCTAAAGCTTGTTGGGCAGTTTTGACCTGACTAAACTGATTTACCCAGTCAGGCCTAATGGAAATGCCTACTGTTTTTCTTAGCATCATCAAGGAGCTTAGAGATATCTGAAAAAAGAACAGCATCGACAACTGAAGAGAATCACTAATTAATACCAAGTAATCAAAGCAGGCAACAATGCCCGTACAGTGAAGAAGTTCGTTCAAGATATGTTTTTGCTTGCCCAATCGATATACTGGGAACAAACGGTTCTGGAATTGTAAAACAAATTAACTTAGTGTAATTACATGACTAATTCTAACTTGGTTTACTGAAACCTAAAGGGAAACGTAAATTGAACAATTTATGAAAATCCATTTGGTTTTCTCTACCTAAATTAAATCAAAAGAATAGTTATTATTACTTTGTTACTATTTAACTTTGTAATTCATTAAGACACATAAGGGAAAAGAAACTACAACTTTCTGTCTGACGACTTGTCTGTAAAATATAAGGCTGAGGAGTTAGAAGGACAAGTTTGACGAAAAATGTGAAGCAAAGAAAAGTTTTTCGAAAATTATCGAACTTTGCTGGCGAATACCTCGGAAACTATAATACATAGGAAGAAAATGAATATAGACAGTCTTGTATGAAATTTAATTATCTTTTATTTTCTAGGGAATATGTTTTACCGTACGACGCACTATTTCCGAGTTGTAAGCAAGAAACCGAAAACAGGGACCTTTCCACCCCCTCCCCTTTCTGAAGCGGCAGGGCTAGGAGCGGGGACTTTTAGTACATTTGCCTCCTAACTATCCCCAACACATTCCTCAAAAGAAAAATTCTCTCCCTTTCCATGTCTTCTACAATCCGCTTTTGGGCATTCATTGACTAGACTATTAATCCTTTCTAGTATTCTACTTTTAAGTTTGTGCTAGTGTCTCTTCCTTCTTACTGCACTATTTTTTCCAGCAGCTTTTAGAAGATCTCTAAACTATTAATATTTTGTAAGATCGCCTTTTGCATTTATCAAATCTGATCACACCTGTATCGTACATTTTCGTCTTCGAATTGTAATCTAAAAGGGAACCTTAAAACTATTTCCCTAAAAACATGTTTCTACTGGACGCATCATTTTCATTACAGTCAATACTTAGATTAATCCATTATGAGATGTAACTTGCAAAGTAAGAGGTTTTCGCTCATTTTCTATAATTTTAAAAATGTCGTTTGAAAAATATTTTTGAAGTGCATTGCTTATTTGTTCTTGAACTCGAGTTCAAAGCCTAAGCAATAACGTATTGTAAAGTCTGTGTGCAAGACTTACATTTGAAAAGATTTCACATAGATGTACATACTGATAAAATGTAATATCCGATAGTATTTCCATTACATTGAAGGTATCTCTCCTACGATACACTGTACTGTTTACTCTTCACTCGAGGGTTTTCAATCTGACATAATTTTGTCTGAAAATCCTATTGAATCAGAAATCGATAAGAGAAAATTGAATATTGTAAAAATTGCATCCGCATGCCTATTTTGCGTTTTGAATCGGCACAGAGAAACTGAGGAAACAAATTCCGCCGTGCTCAACTAATTTCTACACAAAGAAGCAACTTATAGAATGTTTTGCTGAAAACGCAAATACTGTAAAAGCAAATAACGATGAATTTATGTTGTTAGTTTTAAAACTGGAATGTATTTAGTACTGTTTCGCAATGATTTGGGTTAGTCATGGGAAAATTACAAACAATATTATGAAATTCTTGTTTGTTCTCTCTTCCTGATTGGAATACCTAGAAAAGCATTCACCAGTACATTAAACATGAAAAGCAGCGTAAATATTTTCTTTTACTGATTAACCTTCTGTTAATAACAGAATGCTTTACTATTTTTATTTTTTCTTCGTATAAAAGTGAAACAAATCTTATATTCCCTTTAGCTTCCAAGGAAACCTTAATATAACTCGGTTGATAGAAAAACAATCTGTGAAAACAAAGGGTTAATGTGCTTCTGTTTTTCCTCTCTATCCTGAAAGTTTCTATACAAATATTTGGATTTTCTTTGGCCGGAAGAAGGTTTTACCAAACTCGCACAGATTTTCATCTGCTAGACAGTCATTGGAAACCGATTTCTATCGGGAACCACTTAAAGCACCCAAAGTTTATCCAATTTTCAACATTTTTCAATGCGTACCGTAATATGTAGCGTTTTACTTACTGTCTTGACACGAATTGAAATAAGATCTATTTAAAAATGTTTACTTTGAAAAGGAGGAAGACATTAAATTTAATAAATTGAGCGATTTAATTCTATTTTTTCCAATTAACGTTCCGTTGTATTGTTCATTTTTAATTCAAACAAACAAAACATGGAAATAGAAATAATTAATGTAAACTCAATTGATAAGCATTGAAGATAAAAAACCCCATAAAAATTCATCACATACTAAATTACATTTCAAATATTTTGTTTTAGATTTGCTTTGCTGTGGTTTAATAATGACGTACTATTTTTACTGTTAATTAAAAACCTCGTAATCAACACAGACTTGTATTATGTAGTACATAACTTGCGCAGATAGTTATAATTTGTGCGGTGTTACAAATTGATTGTGGACTTTCAGAACCTATAACGTAGTAAATTGAAAACGCGGAGTGTTTGATGTCAGCGTACAAATAATTGCTTTGCATTTTAAAACCTTTTTCAAGTAATTCACTTGAAAGAGCAAAATAGGTGTTTCATAGGGGTTTATCTGTATTTAATTAAAACTACCTTTCAATTTTTTCAGTTTTTTTTAATCAGAAAACGGATACATTTTATTTTAATTCATGTGTCATTGTTTGTCGATGACCAAAAATGTCATCTTGAGACATACAACGGCTCCTGCTAAATGATAAATCAAAGCGTTCAGACAATTTTGTAAACACAATATTCAATAATAAAGATTGTAAAGCACCTACTAACAGATGCCTATTGTACGATACTATGGGTATCTAGCCAAAAAGTAATAAAGTTTGATTAGCGTATCTATTTAAAGAATGGTCATAAATTCGAACAAAACCGAGAGTCAGTGGAACGATTTAAGAATTCAGAAGGCTTCTTTTCAGTTTTAAGGACTTATAAAGAAGCACGACACTTTTAAAATGTTTGAAAATACAACCAATAGTTGTGTGGATCAATGCAAAAATACAAAAAGAAAAGAAAAGATGTCTATTGCAAGGTTATCTTTAGACTTCTTCTTGGTTTTCTAATTTAGTTAAGGGAAGGGCGAGGAAGGTTTGTCTTCTTTAAAATGTTAGAACGAACTTTTGACCAGAGCTTTTGAGCAAGCAAAAAGTATTCCTAACCATTTTCCAACTTCGAGCCTTTTACACTTCACCGTTGTGTTCGTTAGTTATTAATACGTTATCCATTAGTTCCATTTTCCATTTATGTAAATAAATAATCAAATTTCGATCTCAGATTATCATAAGATCACGCCGAACCGATGTTCAGTGTGGTGCACAGATGTGCAAATTTAGTTTTACCTCCATGTCTTGTATGGCTCACGCTTAGTAGGTACTTTGGCTCACCAAAGTCCAATTTGCCATTGTCACCGTCCTTGTACTATAGTCTACCACAGCGTGTATATGTGATAGTGTGATCTTTAAAGGAGTCATCTAGGTCTTAGCAACAATGACAAATATGCAACATCATTGACCAATCTTTACAGCAGCCATTTGCGACACTTGCACCACACATCGGAAAATAACAGGTGCTGATGTCGGCGATACCATTAAGATCATTTTTTTGCTAAAACAGTACAATACAAAACATTGCTTCTACCATATCTGACTTCAGTAGACTTTATAACATAAATACGAGAATAAAAACTGCACTGCCTCGACGTCAGTTTATGTTAAGTGTTTTATAGCGTGGGAAGGGATAAGATTTTAGAACGATCTCAGGTTACCGACCAGTCAGGCTCATTCTCTACAGTCTACAAGACCTGCATCTAACTATAGATTATGTTTTAGCTTCCGCACCCCTATATGTGACACCCGACTTTAACACCAAGAAAGAGAGATGCTCCATAGATAGGTTTCACCCTTTAGCAAAAGTGCGAACTTAGAAAGGGTCCTTACTAGAGACGTGCTTTGGATTTCTAAGGTGTCGATACTTGAATAGAGAAATTAAGGAAGACAGACTGCGTGGTGGAAACACTCCGAATTCGATCCCTACTTTCAAAACGAAAGAAAAAGAAATAATGTAAACATCTCCTGACCGTCCTTTTTTTAGTTCCCAGGGTTGAAGAATATCCTTGAAGTCACATTTGTTGTGATAGTCTCAATTTCCGAGGGTTTTACAGCTTTCCCGGTCCTAGCTTCACATTTCACTTCATCAGCATACACGTCATCGTTCACCTCTTCCAAATTATTAAGCAGCATAGTTATCGGTTCTTGCACTAACAGTTAAAGAGTATTTTTTACAAACACACTTCCAATACCACCAGGGATTTGACGCCGCCGGTTGGTATTTCCTTGTTCAAGTGTGGGGACCCGTACTTCACGTTCATTGTCGAGCAACGTCCCAAGTTGACTGCTGGCGCGTAAACTCTTTTTAAAATATTCTCATCTTTTTAAATCCTAGTTGAATAAGAAGTTTTGTTTTAAAATGGCCAATGAACAACAATTTAAGGTATGATTATACAATCATTTCTTACTTTTGCTTTTGAGAAAAGATCCTTCTCATACTTCTGTTATTTTCGGCAATGTTCGAAACGTGTGCTCTTCATTCTTTTGCATTTCAGACTTCAGATCTAACTCTAATGTACACAAATCAATTCTGACTACGTTTCCAATTTTTTCAATTGTTTCTTCCTCAAGCATCTACCTGACCTATTTCTTATGCAAAAAATCCATCCTTTACCCAAACGTAATGCATTTTTCTTCGCCACATTATTATCAGAATACTGTCTCTTTTGGTTAAGGTTTCCTGCTTCTGAAATTGAGTGCACATATTCTTTCTAGAACAATTTTATAGATTAAGCTACTCCTTGTGTCTTCCCAATTTCTTAATTTCTTCTTTTGGTTCTTCTTACTAACCTCTACCCTGGGTTTCTCTAGCTTGCTTTTTCTCCCGCTTCCCTGCACTCTTTAATACATTATTAATTAAAGTCAGCATTGACAGTGCGCTTGAATTCAAATTTTATTGCTTACTTAGCAATAACAACATTAACGACAATTGAAACTAAAATTACATCACTTTAAGCATCATGAAATTACAAATGCCATTAACTTACTATTTTTGTTATATTAGCAAAAATAACTAAAGAAGAAGTACTTACCCTTTTGAAACGCAAATTTTTTTTAAGCCAGAAATTAATGAATTTGTTGAGTATGTTGCATTAGCTACTAGTAATGGTCTTTCTAGCATCAAATGTTAATGTTAAAATAATGGCCGTGATGTGGTAAAAAAACTGTAATTTGCAAAAAAAACATAAAATGATATTAATTATAATTGCAACTAATACTGTATGTGTTTATTAACATCATTACTAAAAAAACCTTACATAAAATCTTATCTTAATACGTACATAACACTTTCAATCATTTCGTATAGAAATCTTTAAAACAACGATAACACAGCCCCACAAAAAAACAAAAAGGTTTTGACCTGGGATGGTGACTATGGTAGTCCGATGTATTTTTCGACGCTGAAACCGAATCCGATCTCAGAGTAACAAATATACCCTCAAAATCTTGCGCTAGAGCAAAACAACAGCCCCAAAATGGGGTAAAAACATTCCTTAAAATCCCCATGTATAGTCACGATCCCAGCTCAAAACCTTTTTGTTTTTTTGTGGGGCTGTGCAATGCAACATTGCATTTGCAGCATTGTGTTCTAACTGTACTATTACATTTGGGATTTCCACAACGTCTTCTATTACACGGTTTCACATAATGTCCTAACCCATCTAAACAAACTTCATTACTTATTTTTGCACTAATTGTACTATAGGGAGACGTTGGAGGACGGCCAGTTCCTTTCGGTGGCGTTCAATATCTTTGGAGAATTGTAGACGCAATTTCTCTTTTAAAATTCAATTGTTTTATGTTGGAACCAGATTTTCTCATGAGAATCCAAGAGTTATGAACTTCAACATCTACAATCCAGGTAAATATTGGCCACCATCATTTGCTACCCCTGATTTTTTAAGCCAGAAATTAATTGAATTTGTTCAGTATGATATATTTTTGTCCATCCAAACAGTACCCCCCCCATAAATTTATTGTATTGTGAAATAGGTTGAGGCCTGTTTACCTGTATTTATTTATTTTCGCGTTAAGAATATTGCTGTACATGAGTTATGGGTTCCATTCCATGAAAAGTTGATGCAGCGATAACTACAGCAGTGTCTAACCACTTTAGAATCACAATATTTTGTTTCTGTGCCAGTCGAAAGTCATACTCACCAAGACTTTTCTTTTTCATATAATTGGAAGCAGTTATTGAGCAGCTGCAAGCAGTTCTATTCTCTCTAAGTGTCTTTGTGCCGTGGTATCCCTTGTTACGTAATAACAAATTGAGGCTTGTAAATAAATTGTCAAAATCAAATACCCTTTAAGAGGCATATTCTTGCAGCATGCTTTAAAGCCAAATCTAATGGGCTTATTCGTTATACATTGCTCACAGTTATGCTTTCCGAAATATTCAATTATTGATTCATCAAAAGAAATACATTCTTGTGGCTGATAAAACTCTAAACATTTCTGTTAAATTTTAGATATTAGTGGCCTGAGTTTCCACATTTTATCTACAAGATATGGATAAGAGTTATCTGCGCAATGTAAAAATCGGGAGATGGTAACAAATTTATTCCTTCTCATGAAATTATAAACCAGTTCGTTGCGTAGATCAGCTTTAGAATCCCAATTAATCTCTTTTTGTGGGTACAATATTGTATTCAGATAAAATAAAGATAGCCAAAAATATTCAAATATCTTCTTTTGAAATCAATGGATTGTTACAGTTTGAAAAATGTGAATACGTTATTGTTTCTGAAGGAAGAAATTTCACATCATCAAAAAAAAACAATTGAAACAGTTCCTGTATCGACTATAATTTGGTTTAGGAAATGGAGTAATTGTTGCAGATTATATTTTTTTTTATCCATGTGAAATCCTTCGTTTATTCACTTTTCTTGGATGAGAACGGTTTATCATTTGCAAGAGATGTTTTTAAATCTACCTCTGTTACTGTTTCTGGATTATTCATTTTCTCAAAAGATGCAGATACATTATATGACTCCAGCACAAAGTTGCCTTCCGGTAAATTATCAATTAAACCATCTGAATCTTTGTCGGTGAGAATGTTAGACTCGGGAGGTTCTGTATATGTAAATACAACGGATATCTTGAGAATCGTCTTCTTCGATGATAGCCAGAGTTTCTTCAAATGTTATATCTCTATGAATAAGAACAGTAGCAATATAAAAGTTCAATTAAATAAGTCACAAATGATATTTTCCAGCACTTTATCTACATACTCTAACCTGCATATACGTTAACGACTAGTGTGATCATAATATGATCACACCAAGTTTTAAACAATAATTACTAAAATAAAATTATTATCAAAGGCTGGTATGTAGGTAATTGAACAAAGTTAATATAATACTTACAAAAACAAAGACTACTTCATTTTCTCATAATACGTAACTTGAATTTTACAGTTGCTTATGTCCATTTTTGAGGTTATAAAAAGACTAGTATACAGATATACAAAAGATCAAGGTATATCAATAAATATTAATTAATTTTAAAATATCACGTTTTAAAGGGCACTGTCTAGGGAACACAAAACTATCAAACTTTTAGAAATTCAGCTGACAACACCACCGTCACGTCCTCACAAACGGTCGGTCGCACTGTGTGTTCAAACGATCACGCATGGCGCTAAAGGTCTACTGAAGAAAGCCAAATAATAAACAAATGGGGAGTGTACTTTCAAGAGTTACTAAATACACAATTGGAGAGACCTAATATGAACATAAATATTACCACAGTAGAAAAACCAGTAACAAAAGTCAACGAAGAAGACGCCAGCACTATCAGTGGGGTTCAAAAAGCCATTGACGAAGTAGATCTACAAAAACCTGCAGGACATCTTTTTCTATGATTTATTTATTGTAACTATCTTACATTGTGCTTTATACAAGGTGTTCAAATATGACTGAATGTCACGTAATTTACCAAGTGCGGCAAGTATGCCAAAAGTAATCTTTGAGATAATTAATTTTGTGCACATCGGGTTGCAGAAGCAACGTTCTTCTAGTTCATAGCCATTAGTTCCTCATCACACTAAAATACATAAGCTGTCAATAAAATATCTCTGAGAGGCGGCACATTTAGTTATTGATGAACACACTGTACTCTTTATTACTGCATCGTTATTTGCTAAACCAATTCTTTCACAAGCGCTTCTTCTTTCCTCTACATAAATTTGCTCCGACTCCTGAGGCAATTGCTTTGCCTCACTTTATACTCTCTTTCTTCCGTATACTTCTTTGTCCGCTTCTATGTGTATCCTTAAAATGTTTACATAGTTCTTCTGTATTATTTGCTTTTTGTGGTTCTCGGCTGAACTTCTTAGATTTGATTTTGAAACTGCATTTTAATCCTCAAGGTTTTTCGGCCCAGCTAGTAATTTAAGAACTAATTTTTTGTTTTATCCACCCAAGG
>VTPC01004142.1:0-11051 GCA_011009095.1 Ignelater luminosus
AAATAAAATATCAGAAAATAATAGGGACGGTGCAAAAGCGCTAATGCGACAGTACACGTACAATTGCCACAAACATTGAAGATCTATTCCCAGAGACGGAC
This sequence comes from Ignelater luminosus, assembly GCA_011009095.1. Taxonomy (NCBI): domain Eukaryota; kingdom Metazoa; phylum Arthropoda; class Insecta; order Coleoptera; family Elateridae; genus Ignelater; species Ignelater luminosus. Next base: position 102 of record VTPC01004142.1, read on the forward strand.
TTAGGAAACAAACACATTTTGGTGACGATGAACCACTTCAGCAAATAGACAGAAGCATTCGCTTTATAAATCAAGAATGAAAAAATTCTTTAACCGTTTTGGAGTCCCATTAGAATAAAATTCAGATCAAAACATGTGTCAGTTACTGAGTATTCGTAAGACAAAAGTTAGGTTTTTGCAACGCAATTGTATGAAATGGTTTCTGGGAACAGATTGTTTGGTTTTACAGGAAGCAACTAAGCAAATTCCAGTAGGGTCAAAACTGGTAACCTTGTTTTATTTGAGTCGTGGCAAAATAAAGTAAATCTTTGTCAGAAATTAACCTCTATCTACCAGAACGTCTGAAGTCTACCCCAAAACCATCAAGAGTCTGCCGCCGAAATTACAAGAATCCTGGAAAGATCCATACAAAGTTATCTATCGTTGGTCTGATTCAGTATAATAAAATAAAATCGATGAAGAAGAATAAAAACATCCCAAACCTTGTTGCAGTCGAGGATTGAAGTCCATTATCTACTAACTTTATAACATTCATTAGCAACCAAGAAATCTATTAAAAATCTCTGATGAATACTCCCTAGCTTACCCTTCGCCAAGGATCCAAATATGTTTCAAGGTTTAACAAACCCTGCTATCTACCGTACGAACCCAGAGACGGTTTCTTTATTGCTTCACATGAAAAGTCACAATACAAAGGCTTGTGGAAAGTCCTCTAAAATCTGAAGACAAAAATCGAATGTAAATTGGATCACCTTGACTGGCATGCACAGTATACCGAAGTAAAATACCTGGCTATAGGTGTTGAAATATTGGTCTGCAGCTACAACCTAAAAGCGCCTTTGCTTGTATCTTTTGATCCAAGGACAAGCAGCGAAGTCCAAATAGTGTCACGTTCCTATCGCGAAATGCAATAGTTCTAAAAGGCAAACAGTGTAGCATGTACGCTAGAGCCTTCCATGGCCTTACTATTACTTACACCTGGAATGACTACTAGATGGTTCGGTAGAATATTTGGTTGCAATCTTGAGTTTGTGCGAATATGTCCAGAACTTGCCAGCAGTATACGAAAGCATGGCGAAGTTGTATAAATTAAAAGTTCAGTTCATACGAAGTTGTAATAATAAACAGAAAAGATAAATAAATCAAATGAAATAAATTGTGCTGAAAGATAAATAATTGTGTAATTAGTGGATGTAATTAAATAATTTTGTACTTATTATTTAGAGTTAAAAAAATATTAGCAAACAAAAAACTAAACGTTTATTAAGAACGTTACAATAACACATCGTTCAATAAGTCCCGAGACTAACAACGAAAACAACATTTTTTTTCAAAAATCATTTTTATTCATCAATATAATCTCCTTTTAGAGTGATACAAACTTTCCAACGCCTTTCCAACATTTCTATACCATGTTTATAGAAGGATTTATCCTTTGCTTCAAAATAGGCTTCAGTTTCGGCAATGACCTCCTCATTCGAGCCAAAGTTTTTTCCCTGGAGCATTTTTTTGAGATCAGCAAAGAGCCAGTAGTCGCTGGGGGCTAAATTTGGCGAATACGGGGGGTGGGAAAGCAAATCAACGCCCAACTCGTAGATTTTTGCCATTGTTTTCATGGACTTGTGGCATGGTGCATTGTCTTGCTGAAAAAGGATTTTTTTCTTCTTCATGTGCGGTCGTTTTGCTGCGATCTCCTCCTTCAAACGTACCAACAAGTCAATATAATAATCACTGTTGATCGATTTACCTTTTTCCAGGTAGTCAATGAAAATGACGCTATGTGTATCCCAAAAAACAGACGCCATGACTTTGCCAGCAGATTGCTGCGTTTTTGGACGCTTTGGGCGGCTTTCGCCAGCTATGCGCCACTCAGATCATTGCCGATTCGACTCCGGAGTGAAATGATGTATCCATGTTTCATCCATGGTCACGTATCGACGCAGGAAATCCTTTTTATTGCGAGTAAATAGCGATAAACAGCTCTCTGAATCGTCGATTCGTTGCTGTTTTTGTTCCATTGAAAGCAATCGCGGCACCCACTTGGAAAAAACCTTTTTCATGCTCACTTTTTCATGAAGGATTGTAAATACGCTTCCAGATGATATCTGTGTCATTTCTGCAATCTCACGGACCTTTACTTTGCGATTTTTCATTACGATTTTGAATACTTCACTCACATTTTCCGGTGTAACGGCTTCCAATGGCCTACCCGAACGTTCCGCATCGTTTGTGTCCGTACGACCACGTTTAAACTGAGCATACCAACGACAAATCGTTGATTTGGATGGAGAGGAGTCCGGGTAACGTTTCTCAAGCCATTGCTGGGCTTCTACGGTGTTTTTACCCATTAAAAAACAATGTTTTATCAACACGCGAAACTCGCTTTGTTCCATTTTTCAAACAAATTACAAAGTGACTTTACTCTAACCTCGATAACTCTGCTGTTTGTGGTCCAATCGACGTGAAATTTTTACACGTTTCATGTGAAGGTTCGCACTCTAGGGAAACGTAGCTAGCACCATCTCTGGGTTAGTCTCGGGACTTATTGAACGATGTGTTATATTTACACATAAAGATCCTTTGATTCGGCACCGCTGGAGAACAAATAAACTTACAACAGTACTGCAGAAGTTAAGAATGATTGTAATCACTAAATTTTTAAAACATAAAAGGAACTAGCGTCATAAGAAAACAAGTAACATGCATTATCATTCCATTAATGTATAAAAAAAAAACATGACACAAGATCAATATACTTATAATATCAATTAGTAAATAGTTTCTTGATTACCATAGCACATTAGCTGTTTTTTAAATGAATAAAAAGAAAAAGAGCATACCTTAATGGAATAGTTTCAGAGTCAAGATCACTTTGTTAGAGTATCATAATGATGCAACATAATTTAAAACAAGATTTTTGCACAGAAATGTACCCTTCCTACATTTTGGAAAAGTATATTGGATTAGCAACATTTAATATAGAAGGACTTCCTGGAAAGAGAGTTTTCACAAATATAGAAACGAAAAGCGCCTACAGAGTTTTTTTCTATCTATCATATTTACTGGAAACTGGGATTATGATTTTCTTTAATGATATTCTAGACCCCCCTAAAGTCCAAAGTTTACTTTACTGGTATGTGGCGGTGTTTGATGTCCATATTGATATTATATCGCATTGGTGCATAATATTGTCAATACATATGCATAGTAACAAAATTAAAAAGGTATGGACTGACATGCTTAAAATCGATGATAAGTTACGTAATTTAGGATTTACGATTAACAATAATAGAGATCGCTACAATTATCTCTGGATCATTCTGATGATTATTGCAAATGTTCTTGCTCATGCCAATTCGGTAAACCTTGTCAGTCATCAAAATGTGAAATATTTCGAAGTTTCAAACACTATTTTTTGTGTAATTAATATTTATCAAATATCAACCGAAATTTCATTTCGAGCTTGGGCGTTAGCACTGAAACGCAGATTTGATATTTTAAATGAATTTATCATTAATGAGAATTGCACAATATCTTCTTTAGAAGCTCTACATAATATTTTAAAAGTTCATCAAACTCTGTGTAAAATCACCAAAATCGTAAACAAATTTTACTCTTCACCAATATTGATGAATTTGGCTTTAATATTTTTTATAATTACTTTTAAACTGTTCGATTTAGTCATGTTCTTAACAATGGATAAATTTCCTTTAAAACAAGCAATTTTTGCTGGGTTATGGATTTTAGTTTGTTTATTACATTTTGTATTGATCTTGGATTCAGGACAAATTATCGTAATAAGTGTAAGTTAATTTAGTTTTGTGTATAGACAAAGAGAGTGTTTTGAAACAAGACCGACAAATTATTATTATTTTTGATGTCACGAATTTGTTTAATTCAGCTTCATTTAGGAGTTGTCAACATCTAGTTAATTGCAAAATATCTACATGGACGTACTTTACTTCAATTTAACTAGTGATTATTTTGAAAAACATTAGGAAATTTTATTTAAAACGGATTTGCAAAAGCAATTTAATTCCTGCATCTCGGCAACGGTTAGCTCGCTGAATTACAACGTCTAGGTGACTTCTACAGTCCTTACCTTGGTTACGTATAATTTAGCTAGATTGTGCAATTGATTAACTTAACAACTATCAACAGAAAAATATGTACTGTTATTTCTTTTATTTACCTATTTAAACAATCAAAAAGGTCATCACAATCACTTAATGCGTTAGTTTACATTACGTAACCTTGAAGTTAAATAGTTCTGTAATTTATCAAGACTTGATTACGGAAAACAGAAAATATCTGATCAAAACTTCTGTGAATTTAAAAAAAATAGAATTTAAAAGGATTTAACTAAGTTGAACGAATAGAAAATTTGACAAAACACCAAATACATAAAGCAAGACAAGATTAGAACAAACAAACCTGTATATGAAATAATCATAAATTATAAATTTTATGGCCAACCAGAAATTTCATCTTAAAACAGTTAAAGGGAAGAACTTCAAATCTACTAGATTAAATAAATTCTTTAAAGAAAATCAAAACAATTTAATAAACATAAATTTCTAGTTATAACTTGGCTCTAGATTGTTGCATTAATAACGTCTAACTGAAGCAGAATTAAGCAAAACACCATTTAGAAATTATTGGCTTTATTATAAGGTAGTTCTTTTGTAAACTTAGTAGTGCTGTTATAAAACACTCTGCGTAATATTATATAATACTTGAATCAACAAATTTACCACTCATATTAGCACAAACAGAAATATATTTTTAGGGAAACCGCATAAAAAGGCAACTGTTTAAAATGATGCTGGCAAATAACAACTACTATATAAAAAGATATTATAACAGTATACTAAAAAGAGAAGTATAACGTTTGAAAATGATTTGTAACTATACTTTTACCTGATTATTTGATCTTTACAGATAAATGCTTTCTCTTTGCAACTTTTGCATGAGGATGTCAAAATAACAGCCGGAGGATTTATAACAGTTGATTCAACTTTGATATTCAAGGTAAGAAAATTCAATTTTTTTAGTTTTTGTGCCTAAAACGAAATCAAGAAATACTCAAAATTTTATTTCCGGTAAATCTCAGTCTGTCTATCACTTTCAGTTATTAGCTGCCAAAAATTGCTTGTCACCACTCAAATGCAATATTTAACTTTTGAAAAAGTGTTGTGTGTTTCAGTAGTAATCAGAATGAACTTAGCGTCTTACTTACGTAGCAACGTAGATCGCAAAATGGTCGTCCAAAAAGAAATCATCTTACATCGGTTAACTCTCTTTTTTCAAATAAGTGCCAGACACCTCTTTATATACGAGGGCGGTTCAGTAAGTACCCGTGTTTGACGACAGAAGGCGTTCCTGAGGGAAGTTGGTGTTATCATCGTGTGCTACCATCTATCAAACGACGGTATAACAAATTGCAGACTGATTCATAGGTTAGTTTGGATTTGACAGCCATTTGAGTAAGACGTGTTTCGTGATTTTAGCTAAGATGGAAAAAGAGCAGTATCGTTCGGTAATTCGCTTTATGTTTTTGGATGGGAACAAATGCGAGGAGATAAAAGCAAAGTTGGATGCTGTTTATGGGGACACTTCGCCATCTATGACCACAGTTAGATATTGGTTCAACGAATTTAAACGTGGGCGAACATCCGTTTTTGATGAGGAGCGACCAGGACGCCCGGCAGACGTGGTTACCGAGGAAATCATTCAAAAAGTCCACGACATGATTCTCGCTGATCGACGAACGAAAGTGCGTGAAGTAGCAGAGGCCGTAGGTGTGTCGACCGGAACGGCAATTAATATTTTACATGATAAGTTGGCGATAAAAAAATTGTCGGCGCGATGGGTGCCGCGATTGCTAACGGTGGACAACAAGCGGATGCGGCAGTTAATTTCGAAGCAGTGTTTGGAGCAATTTAAGCGAAATCCGAAGGAGTTTTTGCGTCGAGTTGTCACCGTTGATGAAACCTGGATTCATCATTACACACCAGAAACTAAGCAACAATCAAAACAATGGATTTCTCTTGGTGAATCTGCTCCAAAGAAGGCGAAGATGGTTCCATCGGCCGGAAAGGCCATGGCGACGATTTTTTGGGATGCGAACGGCGTCATCCTCATGGATTTTTTAGAAAAAGGAAGAACGATCACTGGACAATACTACAGTGAGTTATTAGACAGCTTCGACAAAAAATTGAAGGAGACACGGCCGCATTTGGCGAAAAAGAAGGTGCTGTTTCACCACGATAACGCACCAGCACATTCATCCGGAGTTGTCGCCGCCAAACTGCATGAAGTGCGTTATGAATTGCTGCCGCACCCCCTGTATTCACCCGATCTGGCTCCCTGCGACTTTTTCTTGTTTCCTAACATGATGAAATGGCTCGCGGGAAAAAAATTTAGCTCAAACGAGGAAGTCATCGCCGAGATAGAGGCGTATTTTGGAGAGTTCGACAAATCCTATTTTTTGGAGGGGTTAAAAATGGCAGGAACGTTGGGAGAAGTGTATATTTCTAAAAGGAGACTATGTTAAAAAATAAAAAAAAATTTTTGAAAAAAATTGTGTCTTCATTTCTGACACGGGTACTTATTGAACCGCCCTCGTAAACGTAGCTACACTACCATCTCTTTCTGTTTCCAAACGATAATTCAGCTTCAATCATTGACAGTAATTTACAGAACGACAAAACTAGTCAATCTAACATCCTACTTGACGTAAGAGTTCTCCGTTTAAGTTTTCCCAGTGAAGGAAACTTCTTGTTGAGCTTATTATCAGCCTAAATCTACCTGTTTGTTACTGACTAAGGCAGATAAATGTGCTTTACCTTGTTGTTAATGTTTTTTTATAATATATATACAGGGTGTAAAGCAAATGGCGAAAGAAACTACAGTACGTTATTCTGTGCTCAAAAATAGGAAGAAATTTCCTGTACCGATTTGGTCCTAACTGCCTATTTTTCAAAGTATTGGCAATTAAAACTTTTTAAATTTGGCAACGCGGTACGTTTAAGGGATTGAGTACGCGAGTTGTGCTTGCAATCTCGTATCTTAATTGCTCGTACCATTGTTAATAACGTTGCAACATTTTCAAAAGGCATTTCCTGCAAGACATTTACCATTTTAAGAAATCGATTACTAATACATTAGTAGAAAAAAAACTAAACGGTACATAATTAGTGTTTTTTACGTTTAAATTCTGTTTAAACATGAATATTTTGTATAGAGGTTTTCTGTTTATTGTTTACCGTAGAATAACGCACTGAATCTTTTTCCCCCAATTCCTTTACACCCTGTATATTATATAGTATATACACATGTACTAATAATTTGTTATTATTTACAGATGGTTATCGCTGGTACGACATACTTAGTTATACTCCTCCAAGCTGGACTATAATATCTGCATATTCTTATTTTTCGTCAAAAAACAACTAAAATATTCATAATCACCAAACTAAGGTTAAAGATCTATTGCACCAATAATTTAATTGCTTGTTGTAAATCCTAAAACCAATTAGTGCAGATTACAATTTTAAATGTTTTTGTTTCTTGTTTCGGTAACAGTTCGATATAGCTACCCCTAGGATTTGAGTTCTACAGTAAAAATTGAACCTTACCAATGCATGTATATCTATTCAGAGAATCAAAACACAACTGCGGAAGGCCTCTCCGAAACCAAATACTTAAAACTTTTTAAAAAAACTTTGAAAATTGACACTTCACAAGCACACCGACTGCCATGACATCATAATATCGCGGCTACGTTCTTAGTACTCCCCGACAGTGTACCAACCGACAGTACCACAACTCAATTTTCCTAAATCACTTGGAGGACATTGACCCCGCGCAAGCATGAACGACTTCATTCATTTGTTTCGGCCCCCCACAAGATTGGGGTGGAATTCTTAAAAAAAAATGATTGTTTTATTGCTTCTAACCTAACCACCCCCTCGCTTTGCCCCTATCACAAGATTGGGATGGAATTCTTGAAAAAACTAATTTTTTTACCGCTTCTAACCTAACCACCACCTCGCTTCTCTCCCATCACAAGATTAGAGAGAATAAAATTTATACGTGGGTCATGTTGCAGTAGACGGTTGGTAGTGTGTGCAGCAGCTGATTTAGTTACCAACTTCATTGTTTCTATCGTGCAACATAACCTCAGATGTGCTTAAAAATCGTGTTTAATTTTCGTCGTTATTACCAAGACTGGGATAATTTCTTTTACCTCCAGCCACCTAATTGTGTTCTATGAGTGCTGATACCAAAAGCTTGCTTTCAAAACGGAGCTATCCTAGGGGTAGCTATATCGAACAATTACCCTTTTTTCTGCTTTTTTTTGTAGTACAGGTTGTACTTCATATGATGTACTTTTGTATAGTGAACATGGATTTGTACCCTTTGCAACCAATACTTTGTTTTGTAAGCTTTATGTATATCTAGCCACCTACAGTCTAATCTTAAAGTCTGTCTCTCAGCAGTTGTAATGATTTTGTAATCTTTATGAACAATAAAATAACCAAAATAAAACTTTCTGTAACAGATAGTGTTTTATGGAGTTCTTACCTTTTACGATAGATCTTGTCTTCCTTTATACATACATCTTCAGTTGTTTCATTAATTACAGAGAAAACGTAATCCTGTCAGAAGCCTTTTTGACTCTCCTGCAAACAGCGAGTTTTTACATGAATATGATTAGGTTTTTTCTGTCTCTCAGATCTACACAAGCTTGCTTTTTTTATGGTAGTCTTAGCATTTACTAAACGACTGACGCAACGGTGTCTCGAATTCAAGTTAAGATCACGGCTATTGAAGAATACTGACTGTTTTGAATCAAGAGAATCAAGAGATTACTCACTTCTCTTGCGGACAATCCATCTATCTAGATCTAGAATCATAGACAGTTAGTCAAAGTTTTCTAGAGAAATTAAGGTTTGAGAATATAGTTATTACAGTCAACACCTGGGTGCAGAAAACAAGAAGATCAAATTGATCGTAGTGGCAAAAAGAAGAAAATATCTAAAATCAAAAGATGTATATGTCGAGAAGCAAGCTGCTATTCCCTTCAGAAAGTGACTACGATTATTGATTAGCATTAATGTAACTTACAAGTAAGAAGAAAACTTATGAGGTTGATAAGTTTGTTTACCGTTCATTGAGGTGATGGGTAAGTAAAACTAGGAAATCATTATTGGAATTGTAAATCCTATTTTTTGCAAATGCTGCAAATCTTCGGTAGCACGAATGCCTTTTTCATAGTCTTTTTAATATTTTATGAAATGGATTTTTTGGATGAACAGATACTGGTGCTTTTTAAAAAGATTGGCTTCAGATGGTTTCTTAAGGAATCCGTTCTAAGATACAATTATGATGATGGCTAAACACCACTAGCAATAAATGAAATCAACATTTCAATTATCAGGAAAATTACAGATCCACTACTTCGCTACTGCCTTTTTTTGCTTTAGCTTCTAAAATATCTATGTGTCAATAGATTTTGCATTAGCGGTGACTTGATTGAGTCTCATAAGATCAACTGCCCAGTGTTGGTTTCAGGGTCTTCAAATGCCAAGCCCATTTCCTGAAATCTGAGTTCACCTTACGCTTTGAGGGCGTAGGTATCCGGGTTCAGCCAGTCCTCTCACTAGCACGTTGTTCTACGTGTTTTGCTGTGAGAGGGGGCGGGACTGTTGGCGTGGCGCATTGGTTTATAGGATCACAATTTTGCATTTGATTGGGTGATAGTCAGTGTAAGAAGATAAGACTTTTGATTAGCCTAATTATATCGTCACATTCTAAAACTAGTCTGTAAAAAATAAAAACAAATTTAGAGCTGTACTTTTAGAATAAAAACTAAAAGTTGATCACTTAATGAGAGTTCATATCTAATGACATTTTTAACAAAATCATCATTATTAAAAAACGTCACTTTATCTTTATAAGATAACTGACTTATTATTTTTGTGTTGGAGGTGAGCATGCCTCATTAATCTAAAAAGACATAAAAATTATTTTGGAGATGTAAATCATTTTTAAATTATAAATATTGTTTTTAAGGTCATCATCATTTCTTAGACATCCTAAAAGATGTAACGATACAAAGTGGGCCCTTCCAGACTCTTTTATAGTATCAATTGTTTCATACTTAAAGAACATTAATTTGTAAATGTGAGTTAAATTTCTTAGTCCATTTCAGAGTACAACAATTATCTGTCAAAGGTATCTCTAAATTCGCTCTAATTTTTGAGTTTCAATACGCTAAATCTGAATTCTTTCAGTTATCTGCAAAACCAATATAACTTTTTTGGTTTGTGTGCTAAATATCTAATTGTCAAAACGAATTTATGAAAATTCTAAATTATCTGTCAAATCTCACGATTATGAGTAATCACAGTAATGTTTATAAAAGCTGTATGTTTTGTAGAGTGTTAACCCAATAAGCACCAGTGATCCATATACAGGATAGCCCAAAAACCATTTCTTCCTGCCGCAACTGTAAAGAATCTTTTGATTTGCAAATTACAAAATACTTTACACTTCTTTATTCATGTTGCTCATATTTGTTTTTGCCGATTTGTTATTTGGAAGTTTTTAAAAGAAGAGATCAAAATGTAACTGTTTTTTTGGGGTTGTTGCACCTTGATGCAAATTATAAAATTTTCCAAAAAGCTGCAATCGCTCAATTTTGATTTGCATTGAAACTACATCTTAAATATAAAAAATTACGGTGACCTATATACAGGGTGGCTGAAAAATCGTTCTTGAGCCTATAACTATTTTATTTTTAAAGATATGAAAAAAATTCAAACAAGAGATTTGTTTGATGTAATAAGAGGCATAATATCATGCATTGAAAGAAAACTCAACGCCTACTGTTTTCACGTAACATCAACTAACTTTAATTGTTTAAATGGAACACCCTGTGTA
>VTPC01004144.1:0-10449 GCA_011009095.1 Ignelater luminosus
TCATCCTCGTCAGTACGTGTTTTCGGTTGAAGTAACTGGTCTGGCAACAAGCTCTTGAGTTTCTTCTGAGGCGAATCCAAGAGTGAATAGTTGATAGATCTAACTTGTAATGTTCGATGTTCACTGGCTTCTTTAACATTGCGTCGATATCATTAAACTGAGTTGACGTTGCGTTGCAGAGATAGCAACGCAGAATAGATTTAGTTTAGTTTGCCGTCTATCATTGTCATCGCCAAATCATATTTAATTAAAAGTTACTACACCTGTCGTTTCTAACGTGGCTCAAAAGCGGAATAGGTCATAGTAGGTGGAGTTTCCTACGGGAATGTATTGATAATGGTGCATATTTTAAGGCACAATTAAAATTAAAGTGGAATATGAAAATTTTCTCTAACTTTTCACTACTTCTTAAAGTACCTTTTATTAATTTTAGTTCAATTGCTAATTAACAAAAATGGTTGTTTATATTCGAATAAAAAAAATAAATAATGGTTTTTAATGAAGTACACACCTGCCAAAGAAGCCTCCATTTCAAAATTTCTGGGTCCGATTAAAACTTCCACAGATATCTAAACTTATTGTCACACACTTTTTCTCGTTTGACTAAGCCGGCGTAACGTACAATAATAGGGGCTAGGTTTGACTCGAAGTACAACAGCCGGTAGAAACGGCCGGCCATTTTTACCAGCGGAATTTAATAGCCCTAACATTACTGTAACCAACCTACTAGTACAAATTCCCCGACTAGAAACTTCTTTTTTTCATTTATGGCCAGCTTTTTGCGATTTCGTACCACAGTGCGCCGTAGTAGTTCAAAAAAAGCTCAAATAACGTCGGCAATCACAGCGTTCTCCTACTGCTGTACTGCTGAAAATGGGAGTAACCAAGTGCACCTGATTTGCTTTGACGTCTCTATCCAATAACTTAGCACAGTAGCCTTAGGGGAACGGAAAACAATGTTAAGATGCAAAGAAGTTAGTTCTAAGAAAAAACTTTTTAATTAATTTTTCAGTCAGTTACTCGTTCCATTAAACCAGTACAACTGACTGATCCTTAATGGGGTGTTAAACCATGAAGGCTTTAATTGTTAGTCGTTGGAAAAATATTTTCGCCGTTCGGTGCAAGTGAGCAAAGATGAACAGAATAATATCTAATAGGATTTTTTTGACATCTTGAGGAGATATGTAAATAACCGTCGCTAGGCCATGTCTAGGAAAAGGACCTCCAAAAAAGTAGAGATATTTTCTGTCTCTAGATTTCTAGATGCATCAAAGTGCGTGACTTGATAGTTGGCACTCAGTAGGCATCTGCGATGGTGTGTACTTTTTTTTGGTGTCTCTTCTTTTACTCCTGACTTTTGTGAACGCTCTACTGTGGTTTCCGCCACATACTGTATGTAAAAAGGTGTTATCTTAGAAATCTAAAGACAGTAAATTTTCCATAAACGATTGGAGTGTTTGCAACATAGCATGAAAGCATTCCAATCATGACATGACGAACAGCACCTTCAATCGATTTTGGCAAAGTAAGAATTGAACTATTTTGTAAATGTAAACTTTCTTAAGTAAGATGTGGCAGCTGTAGGAGTTACAGCATGTTTATTTGATTTTAATTCAATGAGAAGTAATCTGCAGTATATCTCAGCATGTTATAGACGTTGTAACGGTTTTAGTAATTTTGTTTTTTTCTGTAAACGGTAATTTGAACACGTTTTACGTAACAGTGATAAGTATCAGATAATTTTTGATTTTTTTTATTCACAAAGTAATTAACATGAGCAACTGCTTTTGAAAGACCAGAACTGAAAGAAATCAAAATAACACTAAACTCGTATTCATCACTATACTGTTTTTTTTCCATTGTTTGAGAAAAGCTTCAGAACTTTTTTAACAAGTTAACGCCTTAACAAATGATTTGAATAAAATGTATCTTTGTTCTTTTATAAAATTGATGTGCTGCTACACAAGCTTCTCGCTTAAATGAGATTTTGTACAAAGAAAGGCTACTAAAAATCACATTCTTATGTGCAGGCTCGATGCGAGTAGTCTGAAGCTACAAAGTTTACATAAATAAAATAAATCAAGAATTGCATTATTTCACAAGTAGAGATGACAGCGGTTTGACCCTTTTCTCTAGTGTTACAGAAACCAACAGGTTACTGTGGGTACTTTTATCGCAGGTTTTGTATTTTATCCAGATTTGTGTAAAAAATGTATGCTGTTATGTATAATAACAACTTGGTTTTATCAAATGTTAAAGATTTTTTATTATTTACGTAATGTAGACATAAAAGTGTTCAGCTGCAACATTCAGAATGAAATATACTAATGAAAAAGGAGAATGGGTTGTTTTCCCCTTGCTGTTTTGCCATTGTGCTCATCTTATTTCACCTGTTGACCTTTCAGTAGCTTGATTATGCATAAGAAATTCTCTCCAACGTCGCGTTTACGTGATCATGAATTTGCTTTTTTGTTTATTCTTTAAAGAAAATCCTTCCAATAAATGCGTGTAGGTTACTTTTAATTTTTAAGCTAGTCTTTAATTTTCAGTAAAAGTGCCGCAGTTTCGCTCTTTATCTCTTTTTATTTATATTTTGTTGATCTACTAAATTTCACATAATCTTTCTTATAATTTTTACTGTTGGATTGTTTGTTTTTCATTTGCAATTTACTATAACGATCTTTGCCTATTCTGCTTACCTGTGTATATGCTAATTAGCTTCTTATAACCTTTAAATGGTTTCTGTTACAAAAAGCAACACTAAACTAAAGATTTGAAAACAACAGAAGAAAAACCAAGTGTTAGATAAAACAAATTTCTGAAACTAGTAACAAGGGGATCACTTACCTTTACAGATATGTACTTTGCAGTTCACAAAATTTCAATTTAGATTCTTTCAGAAATACAAAAGTAACCAATGCATGACAGTCAGTCTTCATACTTCAAAGCAATTGTCAATTACAAGATACTTTAAGTGAGAAAAAGGTGATGAACACTAGAAATCAGTGTAACTCCAACAGATAAGACAATTTGGAAAATAACGTCAGGATTGGTCATTGATTGAAAGTACCCAATGCAAAATCGATTATCTCTCTATACAACTCTAACGAAAACAATCAAAAAGAAATGTTATGGCATATCAAATACAGATAAAAAAATTGCCTAATGAATGACAAGGTGTGGGCACGTCGGCCTCCTTTGCAAGACGTTTGATAAACACATCAACGATGGTCTGGTGAAGTTAATGACTTCTTATCTAGCCAACAGAACTTACAGAATTAAATTTCAAGACGTCAGATCTGCAAGGGTTACTCATATTCCTGATCCTTTATTCGGTTTTTCTCTCTGGCCGATAGAAGCTGGAAAACGTAGAAAATTGAAATTAACCCAGAAAAAAGTGCTTGCATTCAAAAGATATTCACCAGAGCTAGATCAAATCCACATACACAACAGTATCTTGGTGGTCTTAGATAGACCGTCTCACAAGGAAAAAACAGATGCCTATAGGAAAAGACCATTTGTCAAACAAGAGAAGTTATTTCCAAATCTTTCAAACAAACTGTTCAGTTATAAGACTATTATTCAATCGATTTGGCTATGCAGTGTCTACATGAGGTTATACAACTAGAACTAGTGTAAAATTTCAGAAATTTTTAAGAATTTAAGTCTCACTGGAATGTTTCAAAAGTTTATGAAATCTTGCTGAAATTCTCGAAACTTGAAATATATGAAACATGAAACGATCTTTCTAAATGACAAAAAATTATTTGTCCTTGCTAAAAACTAATCTTGGTCTTAGAAATAACTTTTTTAATTCAAAATTCCCAAATATTACTTAAGTGTTTCAGAGATTTATGAAAATTTGTGGAATCTATGAAATATACGTATACGTAGTTGACACATTAGGTGGTTGCTAAATATTCTTCAAGCAGAACTCCACTTATAGAAGTGTACCATGCACAGTTATCAATGTAGCTGCTATTAGAGAATGCAAAGCAGCAAGAAGTATTAAAAAGAATCGTAACAGTAATATGTCATCGTTGCCAATAATCGCATTTTAAAAGTAAAGGATGGTATCAGGTAGGTCCAAACCACCCCGTCTATATTGTAACCAACTTTATTTTTACTCTATTCAGTTAACAAGAAAGATAGTTAGCGAAATCAAGGTAATTGAAATCATACCCAGCAAGAACAGAAATGTGGGATGCTAAAAGTAGGATACTAAGTTTCATAACTTCTGCATACTTTAAAATTTTCTTATTTCAAGTATTCAAGATTTTCTGAAATCTATGAAAGTTTCAAATTGAAATTTATGTGCTGACAAAACTAATTATAATCCACATTAAAAAATAAAAATCATTGAAAACAAAGTTCTTTGTCTTACCTTTAACATTCCTTGATTTGTTCGTATTGCAGAATTACACCGAGATACTATCCCTACCACAAAACAGTTCATATGCTCGTCCGCCGATAAATTCAAAATTCTAGTTCGTCGGGAAAGATATAAGACATGAGATTTAAAACAATGGAATAGAGAGATTTGAGAAAAGGTAATTGGCTCTTTTGCTCGACTAAACACTTTGAAATGACCCAGAAGCTTGAGCCGTTTCATATACAGCTTCCGGCAGAAAAACCTCCCACATTTTGCTCAACTAAGAGAAGGTAATCTAAATGTGCGCTATCAGTACTGGGCACCTTGCCATTTTAGTTGTCATATTTTTAAGATTCAATTAAAAGACAATTTTAAAATCTATTTAGAATTTAGTTTTTTAAACGAAAGTGTAGGTTTTAAAAATTAAATTGTCCAAGTGGAAACAATTTGTAGCTGATTCCTGAAGACTTGCATAACTCGAGCCGTCAGTTGAGGTGATATTACTGCAATTTCTTGGTGTATTCGTCTCTGTTTTGTGTTTTGTGGACGGTGTTTGTAGACCTTAGATTCTAGGTAGCCCCGGAGAAAAAAGTCACATGGAACAAGATCGGGTGAACGTACAGGCCACCCAACTGCTTCACACAACAAGATTAAGTGTCTTGGAAACATTTTCCTTAAAACGTTATTATTGATAAATGTTTCGACGACAGTCCAATTCATAATGACAACTAAATTCTAAATAGACTTTAAAACAGCTTTTAACTGAATCTTAAAATGGCCAGGTGTTTATTACTAATAGCGCACACTAAGCGTTGATTCGCTCACAGTGGCGGACTAAAATGTGGAAGGTTTTTCTGCCAGACCCTGAATATTGAGAACTTGCTGTAATGTCTATGTTGACAAAAGAATTGCTCATAGCGATATTTAGCATGCAATCCACAGATTGTCGGGAAAATATGTTGCAAGATGTCATGTTTGTACTGCAGGAGGGACACATATTAGTACCACAGCTGTTTTATCTTCATTGTGCAACGATGCTTTTCTATGCGCAGAATGATACATTTTTGGTGGTATCTTTAGTGTAATGTCATAAAAGATATTAGTACATTACTCACCATCTTTTAGTGCAGCAATGGCAGGATAATGCTAGTATCTATTAGCGCTCTAGACTTGTTTCATCATAGGAGTCTTCTGGTTGGTTGGATTTTGTATTGGCTTTTTCTTTTTGCCTTTGTTCCAAGCTTGTTTGCTTAATGATATGTTACTATTATATGACCTGAAGATATTAAAGGACAGCTTAGATATAGCACCGAGGTGGTATTCTATACATTTATTGAATAAATCAGACGAAAATAAAAGTATAGTTACTTATCCTGCAAATGCTCTTTGATTTTATACTATTTCAGTTTTGTTAACCAAAGGTACATGCGCAATGTTGTTGCATAATTATGAGCATCTGAGGCTAGTGTATTCCAAAAATTGTAGACTATAGTAAAATTAATTGCAGAAAAGTGCATGGTAGTCTAATGAATCTGCACAGTTTGCGCTAAGAATACACACTGAAAGAATTTATTTTTTCAAAAACGTTTTGTATTTTAAAAGATCTTTATATGTTTGAATTGATTTATTGCTTTTCTATCTTTCAACACCACTAACAAAACTGTGACTGAGTTGATAGAGCAATTAGCACAGCTTTGAATATTTTGTATATACAGTATGTTTATTTTAAAACGATCCAGCCTTAATATCCCTTAAACAAATGAAGTTATCGGAAGAAAAGACACCTCAATCTATTTATGGAGGAGGACATTGGAATACAGAATTAACTGATTCATAGAGGTCGCTGTGTTTACTGTCACACACATAACCTTAGAATTTTAAATCGCACTCCAACACTTGCTATACACCGTTGGAAAAGGAATAACAACAGCAATCTTTTATTGAAAACAAAATTCAAATCGGCCTACCTAATGAAAAGTTATATCACAAAACGTTTCATTTTATTTAAAAATTTAAATTGAGTTAAATAAGTAAAGAAACCTATTTCAATTGTTGTGGTGCTTATTTCGGATGCAAAACACATGAACATACGTATTTCTAATTGATTATTATAAATTGAACTGTCAATAGAAGGTAAAAACAGAAGTGAAGGAACAACACGAAATAAGTAATTTTTGAAAATAATACCTAAACGTAGGAACTCACTATAGTTCAATTCATCTTATGCAATGTCAGAACATGTAAAGTTGCACTTGTTTTTCATCTAAAGTACATATTAAAACAACCGAGATGCGATAATTTACGTAACAAATATGACTCACCTTTATTAGTATAGTGAGACGTTTTGTATAGTAATTCTGAATCGAGTTGACTAATTCATTATCTTAGTGATACACCTATTTGGAGTGGAATAGTGTGAATTGATCTGCTAAGGTGAGTCGCTAGGTTCGGTACTTCCTTTAAAATTCTTTTGTTGTTTCTTTTTTATTGTTTTGACTTCTATTGATAGTTCAATTTAAATTATTCAATTAAATATGTTTACGTTCATTTGTTTCATATTCGAAATAAGTACCAAAACAATTAAAATGCGTCTATTTACTTACCTAACGCGATTTAAACTCATCACTAAAACGAGACATTTTTTGCCGTAATCTTTGATCTAGTAGGCCGATCTTAGTCTTGTTTTTATCAAAAGATTGCTCTTGTTATTCCCTTTCCAACTACATATCATAAGTGATAGGGTGACAATTAAGATTTTGAGGTTATGTGTGTAAGAGCAAGCACAGTGCCCTCTGTTATTGAGTTAATTATGCATTCTAATGTCCCCCCTCCGTAAATAAATTAACGTATTTTTTCTTATTTCGATATCTCTATTTGTTTACCAGATATTAAGGGTGGATCGTTTTAAAGTGAACACTCTGTATAGTATTAACTCCTTCAAAGTTAAATTAAACGTGAAAATCTAGTAATTCTTGATTGATAAACTTCATTAAAAAATTAGGCTGAGACATACAATATATTCATGTTTCTGCGGTCACTCTTAAAAGAAATTTATTTGATCATATGGTATAAAGTTTGTTTATTTTGAGTCGTTCGTTATTCTAAATGGAGTATAAGTAGTATGATGTTTTATAATTTGAATATGTGCCCCCTGTATAAAATAGAGCACGAGTCGTCACTGAA
Source organism: Ignelater luminosus (assembly GCA_011009095.1). NCBI lineage: Eukaryota > Metazoa > Arthropoda > Insecta > Coleoptera > Elateridae > Ignelater > Ignelater luminosus. The sequence goes on from VTPC01004144.1 coordinate 7,556, forward strand.
GCAAATTCGAGTTCCTCTCCAATTAACAATTTTAGTACAAATCAAATCAAAGAAGAAAAAATTGCTAACTTCTCTGAAAAGTGTTAAACGTACTGGAAAATAAAATTTTTTTTGTAAATTAATGTTTGAAGCATAATTTTATCTTTTTAATGGAAGTTTTCATAAAATAATAATACGGTGAAACTCTTTTGTTATTTTAAGTTTTCATAATCGCAAAGAGCACTAATTTAATTTGCCTTAAAAACTAATCAATAAGAATACAATGAAAAAACAAACAAACAATGTTTGAGAACCTCTTTGAAACAGATTGAGATAAAGCACGTCTTGCTACGGATGAGCTTTTACATACTTTCTAGCTAAATTTGCCAAGGGATCTTATTGTTTGTGGTAACAAGCGTAACATTAACATTTAGTTAAATTTGAGTCTTTTATCATTATTTAATTATTTTTGAAAATTAAATATTAATTGGTTTATGTTCTAGAGAGAATAACAGCATTAACCCAAATATAAACGTTGTCTAAATAAAACGTTTATCAAAGCTAATGGATTAAAAATTTACCAGCCAACGTTTGCCTATTTAGTCCAGCTGGGCGTATAAATGCTCGGTTAATTCTGCCTTTAAATAATTTCTCACCTTCCAGGCACTTTCAGGACTATACACAATTTATCCCCTTGCCTTATTAATTTTGTACCTTCGAATGGGTTTTAATTACGTCCTGTTTATTTTCACGTTTGTACTTGTTATTAATTGCACTTTAATAGGACTTTTAAATTTGTGGAAAATCATTTTCAAAATTAATTTCTTTATTATTGATTGTAAGATTCTAATTTAGTCAGCATTTTGATTCGAAAAGCAGTGATAGTATTTGCCGTCTGGCCAAACAGGGAATGTTCTTTTTAAGTGTTTTATTTCAAAACCTGACCGTACTTTTGCACTACATTTTTATAATTCTGTAGCAGCAGCCCTGCAAGCGTTATCGATCTTACAGCTGTAGCGCTATCTCACTTGTGATTAATAGCGTTTAATATGGTGTCTCCTTCACGCACATTTTATGACTACAAAATCTAAAAGGGATATTGTGTCCTTTATACTAGGGAATAGTTACACCTTTATTTGCCGATATTACAGATTTTAATCCGCACGAGCGGAACATTATAATTACTGATGAATTTCCATGAAAGGTTTCGGCTGCATTAATGTACACTACACAAAGTGAATTTTTTTTCATTCCAACCGTGATTAATTTAAATTAAATTTTCTATGTATAATCAAGTTTAACAATATTACCAATTTGAAATTTAAATACGCAGCTTTAATGTTGCGTATAGGTATTCTATAAAATATATTATTATTATGTTATTGCAAAACCATTTATAGCAAATACATACATATATACATGAATTTTATTCCTGACCGATGTTGATGTCAGGATCTTGGAATTCTTAGAGTATTTCAAACTCTCTTTGAACTCGCATTGCGAACCTTAGCTAACGTCTTGCAGGGAGTTTGAAACGCTCGAAGAATTCGGGGACACCCATCAAATGCGGCGTCAAACCCGAATCCAACAAAAGTTTGCCGTAATAGCGGTATCTATAAAATAAATTATCATATTCTTGCTGTTTGTACCGTGTGTGATGTTTTATTGGAACACATCGAAGTTTATTTTTTTTTGTTATCGGTTTTTCTTTCACTTGATTAATCCTGATTAAGAAAACCTCGTTCTGTGTTTTGGTATGGATGAATATTGTAAAACATTTAGGTTTTATTAAATCAATGTTTCTTGACTGTGATTTTTGGATTCTATTTCTTACCTAAAACTAAGGTCACAGAAATTATAAGAGTCGCTATCTTCAACATTTGAGACAAATTACTTCATATCTTCTTTTTCGTGTACCCTTGCCAGTATTACATGATTAAGTTGAATATTTTATGAAATACCTAACCTTCCACTACTACAAGATGCGTTTATCAAATAATATCAGCGACCGTATCAGGATAGTTTTTTTTTTATCGATTTTAACGCTTACCGTTCGAATCTATCTAAAGGGGCATTCACATATTACGTCATCACCAAAAGTCATTTTTCAAAGGGTGGGTGGGTCAAATAATATTTTGGTCATCAAGCCGCTGGGGTGGGTGGGTCACTTCGTCATCAAACACATAATTATATAAAAAATACCGAGAAAAAAATTCCATATCAATTAAAATTTAATTCAAGTAGAGTATAAAAAATATTTCATTGATAAAGCATCAATTTCCAGTGTCATCCTCATAGATGGGTTGCATCCAAGCCTCCATGTCTTCAATTATCTGAACTCCGCCCTCATCAATGCTGCTAACAACCTCAGTCTCGATTTCTTCTTCAGCCAATTCAAAAATCGTTGCAAGATTCTTGTGGATTTTCCCATGCTTGGTCAGGCTAGCTTTGCGAAAGAAATACTTCTTGCACACTGGGCATATAAGTTTTTGTAATTCGGAAATCACCGACGGGCAGTAATAATCGTTTGGACATGGTTTGACTGGAACCAAGGAAGCGTTTTGGAACCTTTGCGAAATGTCGAGGAATCGGCCATCCATATTTTCCTGAGAACAGGCTTCTAGACCATACAAACCATGACGGAACATGACTGGAGCTGGCAAAAATCTGTCTTCCAAGTACAGGCGCAAACGGGAAATCATAGGACTGCAGCACGATTCATCCTGACATTTCACTACTTGCAAACAATATTTTGACTGAAGAATGTGGTGGTCCCGCCACAGAACTTCGTTGGCCTCTGTGCTTTCCGATGCTGATGTAGATGCCGGAGGTACGTACTGTGCAATTACTTCGAAACCATCAATGACTGTCCTGTCCCAAACTTCCGCAAGGATTCTCCCTGCTGCTTCAAAGTT
>VTPC01004144.1:15449-34513 GCA_011009095.1 Ignelater luminosus
AGAAGTTTGTTTCTCTCATGTCTGCAATTTACGTTACTTGACTGTTAAACAAATGATCATGTTCTGTTACAGTCAGTTATTGAATTTAACCAGTTTACAAGTTCGATTTATTTTTTCATTCATAATACATCACGCCATTGTTTCTATCAAGATCTTGGACTTCCATTTGCAAGGAGTTTAGTCATTTGTTAAATCTGTTGAATTGCTCTTTGGATACAATCAGTCTGCTTCTATCAGAATGATCATTTGACTAATAATTTCTATGGATCTCTGAAGTCAGAAAGACCCAAACTAATGTGAAACACCTACTGAGAATTTGCCTCGACACAGAAATCAAGAAAGGTCAGAGATTGGTAGTTACTCAACGATTTTCAGCTGTGCCCATCGAAATGTTACCTTCAGATATTAAGCTTATCAGATAAGTAGCTCAGTGTAATTTATGTGCCAAAATCAAATTTGAGTTTGATTGCACTGCTATTGAATCCGGTTCTTATCTGGAACTGGAACAAATACGATTTTCATGAAGTTCTTAGCAATTTCCGCGAGCGATAAAATTGTTTCTTTATTGACTGACAGCAGTAAACGCGCGAAAAAACTACTTAAAATGAATTCTGTTTTATCATACAAAGCAGATAGTGTGCAATGTAAAATTTGCTTGTCTCGAAGCTCCATGTTTAGGTGCATCTTAGATAAACCAATGCTTTACGATAATGGTTTGTTTGTTATAATAGTAATAATAACAATATTTATTTTTCAGAAGACTTGTTATAATACAAGTATAGAATTCGTCAACAACACATATTTAATAGGAATGTTAGCTTAAATAATAATCAATAGTAGAATTTACATATATACTAACACCTAATAATCCTACCCACTTGCATTACTAAAATATTCATCTAGAGTGCGAATGCGTGCTTGATTAACATTTCTTTCATCTATCTTTTAAATGACACAGCATTAGTAATTGCCTTCAGTAATTCTGGTAGGCAATTGCATAATTTTATTAGCATAATATGTGGAGTGTTAGCTGTGGACGACAGTCTATGCTGGGGCATCAGTAAAGCAGAATTCGTTCTTAAAGTGCTATCTTTAATAATGTATTGTATTTATTTGTGGCAGTTTCCAGATCAGTTATTTCACTATGGTCAGTATCAATTAAAGTCTGTGATAATTGTGTTTGATGCATATCGATATTATTTTTTATAATTTGCCAAGCAGTTTTCGAATTATTATTATTGTTGCATGAGATTTAACCGAATTGGAAGCGATTTTTGCTAATAAGAATAACGCTATCTTAAAAAGTATTCTTTTGAATTTTTATTTTTAGAATTACCTGGTTTATAAATCGATCAAACCTAACGCGAATACACAAGCTTTTATTATCAAGCAAATTTAGGTCACCCTGTATTCAGAATTTTGATCTATAAATATAACTTTTATTACGAATACTAAAGCAAAATTTATAATCAGATATGAAAATAGAAAATTCCATTTTTTTAAATAAAATCTGGCATTTCATTGTACTGAATATGGTTTCACCGTGTTCTTTTAGGAAAAACCTATTTCTTCATGACAGGGTGCTACATGCCCACGCATTCTCAAGTGTTTCGAGTTCAAAGTTTATAAAAGATCTGTCTGTAAAATTTTACTTTTCTCTTCTTTTTAGAAATATTTAAAATGCATTCACTTGTTATACTTCTTTAAGTAAATACAAAACATGTACGAAAAGAGCGACGAAAGCGCAAATGAAAATCAATCAAATTAGGGGCTTGAAGCGTATCCACCACGGCTCATACAGCAACTGAAAATAAACAACTATAGGGGAGGATGAGCTACAACGTCAACCTTTTGATGTTTAATATTCACACTCATATGTACAATTTTCAAAGTTTTAAATTAAATAACTGTCAAATTACATAAACCCCAATCATCGCCTCTGTAAGTTAGGGATGTGAAATTGGAAAAACAGCTTTTTCAGCTGAACATCGCGGAAATATGTTTAAAAGAGAAAAATGAGCAATGTCAGCGTCGCGGAAAAAGTAAATAAAATTGTTTCTGTGTATAACACGCCTATTTTGTATAACGACTTTCGTCTATTTTGTGGTTATTTATAACGTCTAACTGGAAGAACGAGGAAAAAATGTTTTTAGTGCAGTTTCAAAATGTAGAAAAAGGTTTTGCTAACTTATAGAAAATAGTAATAGTGTAATTAAGACAGAAATATTAACAGAGCACAGCTATTGTTAGATAAGATATTGCCAAACTAATATGCATAGCAGATACCATCAGCATCCCTATCAGCGTTATGCGAACTTCCTAAGTAAAGCTCGATTAAAGCGCAGGAGAGGCGCAAAGACTCCTACAAATCACGCTTAGAGTGGTTTAATATAAATTATAAGCACCTATTCACTATGTACTATAGTACATTCGGCAATAACATTTAGTTGTGGATATCAGCAGAGAGGTCTATTGTAGTTCGAAAGAATAGATTGGGTAATCGTTTTAATTAATGGCTTAGCATTTCTATGCTAGTTTGCTAAATTTATAAATTTTGGTTAATCCGATGATTTTATTAATACACATCTAGAAATGCAAACGGGGTTATCAAAAAACCTTTCTTTAAGTTACGAGGGTGGTCTGAAAAGTTTCCGACCTAACAAAGATACAAGAAATTTTTTCTGAAATTTTTTTTATTTTTCAACATAGTCTCCTTGTAACTGTACACACTTCTCCCAGCGATGCTCCCATCTCTGTAACCCGTCCAAATAGTACTCGGCATTTTTCTATGCAAAATAATTGTTCACGAAGGTGATTGCCTCTTCATTTGACGAAAATCTTTGTCCTCCGAGCGCAATTTTTAGATGAGGGAACAAAAAGAAGTCGCTTGGGGCTAGATCTGGTGAGTAAGGCGGATGGTCAAGCAGTTCATACCGTGATTCGTGGATTTTCGCCATGGCAACCGCTGAGGTGTGAAACAGGATTTTCTTTTTCTGCAAATGTGGCCGTTTTTTTCGCAAGTTCTGCCTTCAGCTTGTCAAGTAATGATGCATAGTATGCTCCTGTATTGGTTTTTCCTTTTTGAATTAAAATAACTCCATGACTATCCCAAAAAACAGTCGCCATCACTTTCCCAGACGAAAAAACAGTTTTTGCTTTTATTGGAGCCGGTTCCCCCTTTGCAGTCCACTGTTTGGACTGTATTTTTGTTTCGGGCGTATAATGGTGTATCCAAGTTTCATCTACAGTAATTAATCGGCGCCAAAAGAGCGTTGGAAATATTCATTCGAACACGTTTTTGGTCTAACGTGAGCAAACGCGGCACTCAACGCGCGGACAGCTTTCTCATGCCTAAATGTTGATTTAATATGTGACAAACACGTTCTTTTGACATGTTCATAACCTCTGCTATCTCTTTCACTTTAATTCGGCGGTCGTCTAGCACCATTTGGTGAACTTTGGTGATGTTTTCGTCGGTAGTTGCAGTTTTTGGACGTCCCGAACGTTCATCGTCTCCCAAGCTCTTACGGCCACGTTTAAATTCAGCAGCCCAAAATTTCACTGTGGTAAATGATGGTGCAGAGTCCCCATACACAGAATCCAACTCATCTTTTATTTGCGAAGGCGTATTGCCTTTCAAAAACAAATATTTAATGACAGCTCGATACTCGATTTTGTCCATTTTCACAAAAAAACTCACATCAACTCACTCAAACGACTGTTACATAAAAACTGCGCGTCCAAGATGGCTGAAACTTTGGTGAGCAACTGTCAACAGATGAACAACGAAATTCAGTAGCTTCTATTTACGAGTGCTGCCATCTTCACGTTGAGGTCGGAAACTTTTCAGACCACCCTCGTACTTAACGTTCGTTTCCGAATTAGTGTGTTTTATCAAAACTTACCTAGGAACCACCCTTACAACGAGCATAACTCAATTACAAGAAATTAAACGCTATATTGGTATCGGTTAATAATAAAGTCTCATTATGTCCATCTTTTGCAAAGACAGCTTGAGCTGCTTGTATACATGCTGATCAATGCTTAAACTTTTTTACTCTGCTAGAATTTAGCGCAAAGCTAACTCGGAGAGAAAGAGCGGCAAATTAATTTTGTTCATTAGCTCAGTTGAAACTACCATAATCACACTAGAATCTAGCTTGGAATCTTGGGATCTAGGAATCCCAAAAAATGCTTATTCGTTGTAATTTTAGAATTTGAAAGTAGCATTAAGACTCTACTAAAAAAAGAGAAATAATATCCATAGTAAACTTTAATATGATGATGGACACACTGAGACAGTCAGCACCGATATGATTGCAGACATAGTCTGGTACTGTGGTATAGGACAACCAGGCAAAGGCCAAAAGTCAGGTGTTGATGACGGTACTTGCTAGCAGAGATGGATGATTATCTGGTGAATGGCATTACAAATGCTAATGATCATTCGTTGCGTTCATTATTCTACCTATTGGGCGAGCTCCGCGGTTATTATTAATTTAAAATTCCGTTAGAAAACAATTTGCAAAGTGAACCAGGTCTTTTTGAATTGAATATCTCTCAAACTCAGGAAGTAGTAATAAATTAGATTTACGAATACTATTAGCTTATTCTATTTATCAAAATGAGTAATTTTTTCTGCAAATAACGAGTCTACATGTTTACTGGCAGTGCAGCAGTGCGTGTGGTGTAAAGTGGAAAAAGAATCGTGTAGGTGACGCTTCCTCGCTTTTGATGTTAGGTGGGTATTCATGAAAAACATTGTTTTGGTATCTGTCTTCACCACTAAGCAAGTTCACTGAAACACCATAGTGACAGCCGTAGCGCGAAAACCACTAAATACGTCACTCGATGGATTACATTATATCAGATATATATGATGATATTGCAGACGTTATTCTCCAACTGATGTAGAATATGATTACGATCAGACTACAGCTCTAGGAGTCATTCCAGTAGTAACTGAGCTACATAGAAGAATGACGTCATTGACTTGCTAGATTTGTATACTAGCGTATTATGTCCAACAAAAACAAACCACAGAATGCTTACACAGAAATTCGTGCCCTGAATAATTCAACAGACTTAATCCGGAGATTGTGATGTGAGATCAACTTTTTTAAGGTTGATCTCTGTTGTATCTAGTGCCAGGAACACAGTCTCATGTCCCTTTTAAGCTAATGGTAAGACTTATTAGCAGCGATACATAGATATATTGAGTAAAATCAATTGAATGATAATACTGTTTATTGAGTTTCGAAATTTTCTTTTTATAGACAATTGACATTCTGACATAATAACAATTTACAAACTAGGTAACAAAGAAAAATAACAATTTTGCAAAATATACAAATATAACATTATTACAATTATATCATACTTTAACAACTTAAACATTCTGCATTTACTATAATAGTATTTTTATGAAGTTGATACACTTCTTTATATTTGCAACTTGCGCATTCTTTCCTTTATGAAATGCAGTGTTTGTAATGTAGGTGTTTTGAAATAATCTACAATTTTCTTTATTATTTCTTGTGTTCAAATTGAATTATTTGATTTGATTTTATGGAAAAATTGGAATTATGGGAGCTTCCTTTTAGAAAGAAAACCTTGTCTGATTTTGAAATGAAAATGGTTAGTTTCAAAATTAAACATTACGAATTCTTCCAATAACTGGACAAACGGCTAGATTAATAAGTTTCTTTTCTATACTTCTTTGCAAGTTACATTTGATCAGTTCACACTTTATGTCCATGTCCCAGCTTTAAAATACAAGAAAAGTCAGAGTATCAAAATTAATTCCAGAAATATCTGTACTCTAATCTGATTTAACATGCCGGATGTTTCCATTAAATAATCTTTGAGACTATCGATTATCTTAACGATTCGCAGATTTCTCTCTGGACGAGTCAAAACGCGCTTTGCTGTCGACTAACAAAATCAATTTTGATTTGGATAAGCGGGCGGTTTAATGTCAATAGAAAAAATAACAAATGAAACTTCTAATTATATTTATCTAAGCACCAGAAAATTCTAAGAAAGAAATGAATTTCTGATAGAATTAAACTTTTACTTTCCGAAACTTACAAAATAGATTTTATAACAAAATGTGGCTCAAGTTAGATATGGATAATTTAAAATATAGGAATATGAACTAAAAAATTATCCTGAGAGGACTTTCGGTTTGATTTCTTTTATTCTTTTTAAGATTTGCAAAATTTATTTTGATTCCCATTATAGATGCTAAAGTAAAGTTTTACTTGGCGCCTTTACAAGCGGGAAATTGAACTGGATATCATAGGCATACAGAACAGATATATCGTCCTTGAACCCAGATCTTAATTCTTCCTCTTTCTCTTACCCTCTTACTTGAAAGACGCTCAAGGCAGCACACTACTAGAGACCAGATAACACATGATACCAAACTCAATATTCCAATTTTCTTCTAGCTTCCCGTCAGCCTACCTTACGTTCCCGCAAAAAAGACTCTCCAAGGGAATTTACGTTTCATGATATTTACTTTTTTTGGCAGATCTATTATTTCAATTCCAAAGAAGTTGTGGAAGTTCTAAAAACCACGAAACTATAAACGAAATTGTAATCAAGATTTTGACAATATTTACAAATTGACTTTTAGTTGGTATACAGATGCTCACATAAATGTAGTTAAAGTAGAAACTCCTAAATTAGAGTGTTGCTTTGGCAAACCCTTTTAGCCGTAACGTAAATTTAAAGGAATTCGCGAAGTCATCTCTATTCTATTGATTAATTATTACCATTCCGGATCTTGTCTTAAACTGGAATTCAAGTTCACGTTTTATTAAAATTTTTGAGTCAAAATCAAGTGTGTCCATTATGTAATAAAATTGAATTTTATTTGTTGCATACGTATAAGACCAACAAGAGAATACGAAATAATGTTTTCATTTGTTTTAGGAATTAGTATGTATATAGATAACATTCTAGATTGAAATGTGATCAGTAAACAATTTAAGTTTACACATCCCAAGCCTTGTTTGAATATCATTAATTTATGTAACGAGCAGCAACAGTTTCAGGATATTTCCCCAAGGGTCGAGTTGTATTCAAATCAACAATTATTTGTGAAGGAAAAATTAATCTGTAGTTGTTTTGAAATATTAAAATCTGCGTCGTTCCTTATATTTGCGTATCTTTATTTTCTCGAAACGTATAATAAAAAAGGAAATGAGCAATTTATTGATAAGCATATAGGATAGGAAGTTTTATTCATCTTCTAGACTTGTAAAATCAGAGCGATTCCATTAAGAGAAAATCAATTTCAAATTTGAAAATCAAATTATGAAAAAATTCATATAATACCGAATTCTGAATGATGTTCCAGTTCGATGTTTAAAATAAGAAATATGAACTGAAGGAAATTAGACGAATGAAATACCCTGCTAACTTTTGGTGACGCATATATCAAGCTTATTTGATTTCCCTTTAAAAACTAAATTTACATTCGAAAATTTAATTTGTATTCGAAAGATATTTTAATTTTAAAGAAAATTTAAAACAATTAACTACAGTAAAATCGGCTTGTTTAGTTAATTAAGGTTATTAAAAGATAAGCGCCTGTATAAAATATAATTTCGTGAAATATTCCTGCTTTTAGGAATGATTTTTAGAAAGGTAGAGAGAGATATTTATCTGTAAGGATCGAGAATTTAATGACGGACTATCTTATCTTCTACGAATTTCTGTTGCGTGGGTTTTAGTTATGCAGGATGCTTCTAATCTGTTAGTTATAAAGAAGATTTGGGTGCTTTATACGAGAAACTAATTGAAATATTTATGTAGTTGTATATTTAAAACATTTCATGTTCAGTTTAATCATGCCTCAATTTTACCTAATTCTAAAAAGATCAAGTTGATTTAATTTTTGCGTTTGTTATGCGCTTCTTCTATCTTTTTAAATTAATTAATTTTTACTTATACTTCCAATAGATGCTTGTCGGTGATAGCCATTAGTTTAGAAACCATAAATATAGTTATTTATAATATAATTTGGCGTACTTATTTGTATGGTGTTGATGCCAGATGCTCATAGGCTTGAGTTTTGAATTTACAAAGCGGAAATTGCGAGAAGTTGAAAGGTTTTTCCCTAGTTTGCGTGAAAAGTGTGAACTAAATGAGATTCTTCGTCATCGTGTCAATAACGATAGTGTCAAAATTCACGAGGAAATCTATAATTGAATTTTCCTTAGATATTTTAAGAGAACAAGTATGTTTCTATGCATTAACTTTAAGTATTATCAAGTAAATTACTATAACGTGATATATCTAGAACAATTGGAATTTGCGTGAAATTCAAACTCATAGTATTGGTTCGCCGGACAAATGTTGTTTGTATTTATTAGCAATCACTATCTTTATCAATGTATGCAGAACAAGAAATAAAAAAAATGAAACAACCTACAGGCTACAAATCAGATTTGAAGTGAACTAATAACAACGTGTGAAGAAATCAGTGGGGTAGCAACTAGAAGTGTAACAAAAAAAAACACCAACCCAGCCTAAGGATGCGTTTTCGAATTAAAAAACTAGATTTATCCCAAACAAATCGAAACTGCCTGCTAACTAATTGAAGTCGGAGATCGGAGAGTCCCAACTATCACATGGGATTAGTTTGATGGGATAGACTTCAGTTGATGACGTCAGGTCGCATCGGTAGACCTGTCTGTACAACGAAGCTTTTGAAAAGAAAAGAAATTTTTAAGCCGATTGCTTCAATATCTATGAAATTCAGACCAGACAATGTATTAATAATATTGGTAGCAAACGACCCTAAAGTAATTTTGTAATTATAGGGCGGGCTTACAAACTTGTTAAGCTAATTACTTTTAAGAAGTCATAGAAAAGTGATCAATGTTCTCTTTGATAAGACACAGAAAAAGGAACACTAGACAAATTATTATTTCTGAGGATCAGTTTAGAACTTCAAGAACATTGACCGACTGATGAAACAAACGCATCTTTTAACTGTCTCTAACTTGACTGTAAATTGTTTCTTCTTGATCAACCCTTTGATCTTCAAAGTTTGTGGATTATTCTGAACTAATAAGTTAGAGGCGATTTATTACCTACCAATCAAACTTTCCTGTGTCTCCAAACAATGAAAATAAGGAAATATAATACAAAATAAAACTCTTAATGATATTTTTCCTTCAAGAAAAGTTTCCATGCAATTGTTTCACTGAGAAATAAGAAATCAACGTGTTCATAATTGTGTCTCTTCTGCAGCAAATCTGTAAGCTTCTTCTCTTAATTAGCATTGTCTACATGAACAAAATACAAAATTTTTAATTTTATTCCTTGAAGTAAGGGAAAATTCCCAAAGTCTCAAATATCTATTCTCACTTATCAGAACAATTAAGTAAGTAAGATTTAAAACATATTTTTATCATACTGGGTGTCCAAGAATAGACTTGGATTATTTAATAAAATTTGTAAGTATGTGCAAAAAATGTTTAAGTTGCACAAAATAATCTAACAACCTATGAATCTGTCAAAAATCTTTTTACTGTTCAAAGCAAGAAACAACACGTTATCCATTTTTCAAGAAAAATACAGGTTTGTCAAATATTTGTTAATTCATTGTGTATTATGTTAATAACCCATGCATTTTGCTAATTAATAGTAAACACTTCTAAAAGCCGATTTCTACTCTTGGTAAGCAATTTTTAATCTCAATCTTAATTTTGCTTATCATAATCTCCTTTTAAAAATCTTTGTCTTTGCATCTCTTTAGAGGATCTTTTCGATACTTCATTCTTCTTGTGAAGAACTTTCACATGTGGCTTCAAGAAAATTTTCTTTAAGGGAGAAATCTTAAAACTGATTTTTGGAAGTTTTCTTTATACTTAAATATTTTCCTGGTAGTTCCAAAACTCAAAATTAAATTTGTAACGTAACCTTGCTCTATATATACAGGGTGATCATTTTAAAACTTCCCACCTTGAGTAACTCTTTAATTAGTACAATTATCAAAAATCGCTGAAACACTTCGCTTTTGTTTTAGAGAGGGACATTTAATAATCTACTCTAGTCAGTTGTGAAACTTTCACCCTTCCCCCCAGCCACCCCCTCTTCAAAACTTTAAATGGCACTACCCCATGTGTGATATATCATTTTAAAGCGTATGAAATTCTCAATCTTCTACATCAAAGAAAATTAAAATCGGCCTAGCCGTTCGTGAATTAGAGCCAGAAATGTATTTAATTTAATCAATACATTTCAGTCTCTAGTTCACGAACGGCTGGACCGATTTTAATTTCATTTAATGTAAAAGATTTAAAATCTTATACCGTTTAAAATGATATATCACACATGGGGTAGTGCCATTTAAGATTCTGGTAAATTTTCACCCTCTCCCCAACCACTCCCACCCCGAATTTTTAAACGGCACTACCACATGTGTGATATATCATTTTAAAGGGTATAAAACTCTTAATATTTTACATTAAAGAAAATTGAAATCGGTCCAGCCGTTCGTGAACTAGAAACTGAAATGTATTGATTAAATTAAATACATTTCTGGCTCTAATTCACGAACGGCTAGGCCGATTTTAATTTTCTTTGATGTAGAAGATTGAGAATTTCATACGCTTTAAAATGATATATCACACATGGGGTAGTGCCATTTAAAATTTTGGGGGGGAGTGGAGGGGAGGGTAAAAGTTTCCCAACTGACTAAAGTAGGTTATTAAATGTCCCCCTCCAAAACAAATTCGAAGCGTTTAAGCAATTTTTGATAATTTTACTAGTTAAAGAGTTATTCAAGGTGGGAAGCTTTAAAATGATCACCCTGTATAATATTGACTTTAGTTTAGCTAAGACACTACTGGTTTTAGGCCGGCTAAATCTCAATGAGTGGCTTTAAACGAGGATATATTAGAAAAAAAAAACAAAAAATTTAAACAATAATAGGGCGCCAGTGTTTAAAAAAAAGTACAAAAAATCAAATACAAAAAATCAAACGGCAATCTTAAGCTAAAACAAAGAAAAGAATTTAGAAAAATTTGTATTAAATAAATGTCATACAAGATTCAAAATTTTATTCATGAAATTACCAATAAAGAAATTTCACAACTGTAATCATAACTTGTCCATTACTATATGTATATATAAAAATGCATTAAATAAATACCAGCAACATTGATGTTAAAGATTTTTAAGTTGATCATGGACCAACACTGGAGACGAGAAAAAAGTACAAAAGAAAACTTACCACGGAAGATTCTCCGCCGCCAGGCAGATCTGCTCGTGGAGACGAAATCAGCTGCAACCAACTAATTTCGGGAACATCAAATTTTTAATTCTCGTTTCAAGTCCGAATAAGTTTTAAATTTACCGGAATAAAAAATTTGTTAGACACAAAATTGAGTCAGCAAAGAGCAGTGTAAGCAAATATATATATTTTTTTGTTGTTTTAAAGATAACAATGGTACATTAGTGCTAGTGATCGACAAAATCTCTATAAAATTTTTATAATTATAATATCTTAATTATATTATTGTTATGCGCAGTTGAATCAGTGTGTATATTTAGCAGGTGCTGTTTCTATATGCGAGAAGACTAATTTAGATGCAACGCTGGAAACAGATTGCTATGCCCCAGAATCTTTAGCCGATGAACTCAGGCTACCAAAGAGCGGGTGCTGTGCAACCCATTGACTTAAATGTGACCCCGGAGAACATCTGTTGCGAAGTGTGTAGAAAATTTTCAGCTTTTAAATCTACTTGATAATCTCCACGAGGAAAACGAAACTACAACAGCGGTCCTGAACTCCGCTTCCAAAAAGCCGAATACGAAAGAAAACTCATCAACATCAACGAAGAAAGACAAAGGGAGAAAGAAAATTTACCCCAATCTGCAGGGTTTTACATACAATAAAACTGCCGACCTCACAACAAACACAACCGACAGATTCGTCGGAAACAAACAGTCTGGTCACCCATTTATAGCATACTCCAGGGTGCAAAGGGAAATAATTAAACAAATTATCAAGAATGGTTTTTTTAAAAAATTATTCAAATTTACTAACCAGATCCTAAGATTAAACACAATTTAACAAGAAATTAACCTGCTGACCAAGAGTTCAAATTTTATAACCTGTAAAGTAAAAATAAACTTGACATTGGAAAATTATATCCTGCGTTACGCTTGCTAAAATAATAAAATTGCAAGGTCTGTCAACCCTAATTGATTTCAAAAAATAGACAAAAAAACAAAAAAAAATTAATTAATCTCTCAGTGTGAACTCAACATTATCAAAAATATCTCTCCGATGGGTGAAAACTAACAAGAAAATACATGAACACACCAAAAGTACAGGTTATATACAACACATGTAACGGAAGTAAAAAGTGACCGTTACAAATTAATTTGTCTAAATCTAAAGGTGATGATGTCGGTTAATTGCTTATCTGTGTAATTAACTCAGATATCTGTAGTCTTTGCTCGCTCGCTTTGTCGCTATTTCTGTTTGCTGAATCATTTCTTTGGTGGCCACTCTAGCTATGCTTTTTTGCATTGAACATTATGATGAAAATTTTCTATTCTTAGTTTGGAGTTTCAGATTGTAATAATACAAAGGTGTGTGGTGAGTAGACCCGAATTCTTCTTGCTTGAACGGTAGCTAGATCTTTCAATGACTGATTTTTGGGAACGACTATCAGTTTTAATTGATCTACAGTTACTTAAAATCTATGAAATTCCAATATTCTTGATATACTACCCATTTAGTTTCCCATTTCGTAATTGTAGTGTTTGGTATGGTCTTTTCGTTAAGAAGCACGCAGTTAATCCATTTTTGTACTTCTACTCTATAATACATTGGACTTTCAGACAGATTTCTGCAGATTTTGACAAACTATGGTTGGTCATCTGTGATGATTTTTATTATGTGTTTGTTCTCTTCGGTACAAGTTAAAAAACGGTTTCTTATTCGTCATTAAAACAAAACGAGAAGTGCTTCTAGGTTTCGTTTTTTCAAATCGATCTTGACTTAGTTATTTTTGAGTATAGTAGAGTTGCTGATACTATTGGATATTTAATTCTAAGAATGATTATTGTTATTAACAGCGCAGTCTAAGTGTCAAAAGACAAATCGTTATTTATTTTTTGTTATGTATCTACTTATACTTTGCTATTTAATCCTATTAATATACAATTTTAAAAAATTCATATTTATACATAAATTTTCATACATACGTCACCTAACCCTAGCAACCCACAGCCCCTGCTGAGCAGCTTAGGCCCATTGATCGTCTCATTGAGTGAGCCCACTGCATCTCAAAATGAAGATGGAAGCAAGATTCTAACCAAATGTTATTTGTTAGGTTTTTTGACCATGACTAAAATGGTGCATAGTCTAATCTGAAATGCCCTTTTTATATTTTTAAGTTTCACGCAGTTCTGTGTTGAAAATATCGTAAAACGTATTATCAGTTTAGATCATAAAATGTCTGAGTAGCTCTGGACATTTTGAAAAGTTTCACTCTGTATGCTGCAGATGACTAAAACTGATGGAGGTTAAGTAAAAAGGAATTGTAGATTATTACGTTTTTTGGAATGGTGAAGCTCGTCAAATTATACTGACACTGTATTATCCAAAACGAATTTATACAACGTCTTTAGAAACAGAACAAATTACGACGTATTTATAATTAGCATTAACAATTGCAAAGAAGATATTTTTGGATCTCTTTTTATAGTTATATACTGAAAACTTTTTTGTGACTCAGTTCATTAGAGTATCTAACCTTGTGATGAAAACGTTGCTTAACGAATTGTGGAAATTCGCTATTCATTCGTAAACAATAAAAAATGTCACCTGGTTTTGTTCATACAAAAAAAATTTCCACCCTCATAGCTATTGCTTAATCCATACCTCCCACACTCTTATTTCATAAATAGAAATGGATATGGATCTACGTTAGTATTATCGTTATTGCAACTCATCAATAACTATTCTTTGAACCACACACACAGCCTACATTGTATTCGCTTATATTAACATTTATATCAATCACGATTGCGTCGCTTGTCCATTTAATAATGAAATTATTAAATTCTGGGTTTTTCTAAAAATACATCTACCTTGAACGGTTACTATTTTAGTGTTTATTTTGTAAGGCCTTAATAAATAAACCGATTTTTAATATATTTGTTACTTATTTTTTTTAGTTTATTATTACAACTAGAGGTACAACAAACTTAAACCGTTATTAACAAACTTGTAGTTACCTAAGCAAAGAGATACATAAAAATTCTAGTTTGTTTTTTAAAATAACTCATGTCAGTAAATTCATATATTTATCTTTAAAACGTGGAGAAGCTGTTGAAATTTTCTATTAGCGCAACCCTAAAACGCTTGAACAAACAATTTCCTCAAACCAGAGTTGACGTGCAAATTCCTGCTAGAACTTTATTACATTTACTACATTTATGTCTATAAAGACTTTGTAGCAAAGACCGTATAATAACAAGTAATTGGTACTAATTGAGTTGACTAACTTCCTGTTGCTTTTCCATTTGAAGTAGGTACATATTTGAATTGTTAATTTAAAATTTAGCTTTTTCTCGAATTTAATCTGATTTTATTTTCATTCTAAAATTTATGTCCTGGATTAACGGAGAACTTCTATTTAAGTTTAAATTTAGTAAGTAACTGTAAATTATGCAACTTCTTCCGAAAGGCTGATGCCAGGAGGGAGGTAGAGATAAATTAATTACAACATAAGATGTCTAAAATAATGTTAAATAATACAGAGATGAAGTTGTATACCTACTTTATTTCTTTTCCACAGTAACATTGTATACCATATAATTTGACTGAAAATGTAAAATCTCAAAACACAAACAGTTCTCTTTGTTTGTAGTCTTGTCTGACAATTTATTATTTCTAAACAACCAAAATCTTGCCTGTATTAATGAGAAATTTCTAAAAGAACTTTTCTTACATTCTCGCTTTTTCTGATTGGTGTACATGTTCTAAGATGTCTGAACCGTTAATGGCAAGCTGTCTGAGAGGGATTGAAATTAGACTTAGAAGGTGACAAAACATCAACACTTCTTACTTTTCTATTTGGTGTGATACCCCGATCATTTGCAATTTAATCAAAAACATTTCAAAAGAGATTTCTTCTTGTAATTGGACTTTTCGAAATTCTGTTAACCTGACTTCTAAAATGGAACAGTGAGATTGTTCGCATATACACAGTATAACTGTTGAGAAAGGAAAAGAAAACATGGGACTTTCTTATTTATTTTGAAATAAAATCTTTTAAAGTCCTATTATTTCTACCTTCAATTACGTTTTCCCTAAAAAAAAAAGAAACGTTTAATATTTAGTATTCTTTTGAAGGACTTTTGGACTTATTACTGTATGCTAATACATTTCCTGTGTTGTAAGAAACCTCAGTTATCTACAGTTTTGGTTGTAGCTATAGAATCTAGACCAGTGGTTCTCAACCGGTGTTCCGTAAACTTGCTGCAAGTGTTCCGCAAAATTATGAAAGATTGTTATAAGATTTATCTTAATCTTTTTTTTAGATTAAATATTTAGTCAAAAATCTCTCAATTCCTCTCCGGGTAAAAAACCCCTACATGATGCTGAGCAAAGTATCAATGATGGAGCAAGTACAAGCAGAAGTAGTAACAATTATGTTGCTTCAAATACGACTCATACGGGAGGTAAAATTATACGTACTAAAATAAGAAAGATTAATAAACAGTATTCGGACGAACATTTAAGTTTCGGATTTACATGGACCGGTGAGAAAGAATACCAAATTCCACAATGTATTGCATGTGGAGAAAAATTGCTGAATAGCTCTATGGTTCATGCGAAATTGAAACGCCGTTTTACTACGAAGCCTGCCAAAACTAAAGATTATTTCAAGAGACTGATGAGCATGCAAGTTAAACAAGTAAAACGTCTTGAAATACTGCCAAAAGGCTCATATTGCTTCCTATAAGGTAGCGGAATTAGTTGCATTAAAATTAAAACCACATACCACAGTAAAGTCTTTTGTTTTACCAGCATGTTGTGAGATAGTAAAAATTACGTTTGGCAACAATGCAAAACACGAAATAATGAAAATTCCTGTTTCAGACGATACTATAAAAAAAGAATTAAGGTTATGCCAGATAATATGGAGAAAAATAAACTTTCCAAACGATACTTTGCTCTGCAGATTCACATCGTATTTAGAAACATTTAAAATACCATGGGACCTATGTGTAGGAATTTGTGCTCCATCTATGATAGGTTCTGTTAAAGGATTTGTTCTCCTGGCAAAGACAAGAAACTCAGATATCACATCTACGCGCTGTTTTTTACACAGAGAATCCCTAGTTTCGAAAACATTGCTAGCGACATTAAAATCTGTATTCGACCAAATTGTAAATATTGACATTAAGTCAAGACCTTTGAAAACTTGCCTCTTTAGAAAACTTTGCTTATCTATGAAAGCTCAATACGAAACTTTGCTTTTGCACACTGAAGTAACATGGTTATCTAGGGGTAAAGTGCTACGTAGGATCTGAGCACTTAAAAATAAATTGTTGGCATTTTTCCAGAATAGGGGTACAGATTCTTTTGTAAAATGCCTTGGTGTGCCAAAATGACATATTTGGCCGATTTTTTAATTATTTAAATAGCGTTAATACAAGAAATAAAAATATTTCAACATCGACTGACAAATTTTTAGCATTTCCAAAAAACATACCTTTGGAAAAATCGTATATTAGAAAAAAAAATACAGTAGATATATTTCCTTCAGTTCAAGATAAAAATATGGAGGAAATTGTTTCCGTTATAAAAGAACATTTAACATTCTTAGAAGAAAAGGTTAAGAATTACTTTTCATCCTTAAATATTAAATGACGAAATAATTTTCCTTACATGAAGAAGAAGAAATGATTACCTTGTCAACGTATCGTACTCTGAAAATGAAATTTTCCCAAATAATTCTTGAGGAATTTTGGATTTCTGTCCAAAAAGAGTAACCAGCGCTTTCCAAAAAGACACTTAAAATTTTGTTTGTTTTCAACATCGTATCTGTGTGAGCTCGGTTTCTCAACATTAACCAACATAAAAACTAAAAAACGGGAAAGGCTTACTAATCTAAAAGAGGAAATGATCAGGCTAGCTATATCTGATATTAGACCTGATATTGTTGAAATCTGTAAAGGACACCAACCTCAAATATCGCATTAAAATGAATTCAAAAAGGGTAATTTTAGTTTTTACCAGGGTGATAACTATTTTTGCAATTGATGTTTTCTTTTACTACTATATGCAATTTGTAATCTATGATTTTTAGTAAAAGGGGTATTCATCCACATTTGTGTTGTTAGTTTTATGAGCTTGTTTATTATTATTAACTCTAGTGTTCCACAAGATTTTGTTACATTCAAAAGTGTTCCGTGACTGAAAAAACGTTGAGAGCGACTGATCTAGACCAAGAGCTAGCGTGGTATAATTCAGATTTAGCAGATTTCAAGTATTGCCATGAGTATCGGTATTAGATCAACTGTACTATTTATTTAGACGTCATTTTAGTTGGTGAATCCGAATTGTTTACTTCATTGCCCAATTATCCTGCAAAATACCTTTTAGCTAAAACAAGTAACTATCATGATGACACGATGCAGTATCCTTCAAACTGGAATTTTTGTTCAATTTCCTTTCGAGATTTTTTCCTGATTATTGATCGTACAAACATTCTACATCAGTTGTAATAAGCAGTTGTTATGATACAAGATATTTATTTATTATTTACGAAAACCAACAATTATAGGCAATCGCATTTTAGTTACATTGGAATCTTGCCCGGTTGAAGATGTTAGAAACTTCCAGCACGTACTAAACATCTCAGCTCACAAGTGAACTATGACTTTTCTATCTTATCCGAGAAGGAAACATATTTTACATTTTTTCCAATTAAAAATCTTTAGCCCCAGTCAGAAATTGGATCCGCGACTTTTGGGTTTGATGTCAAATACGTATGCACATCTCTTAACCATCGGGGTTGATCGATTAGAACAAATAATTATCGATGCAACACAGTAGTTTTCCATTGCACTACTTTTGTACCAGAGCAAGCTACTTTAGCACTGATCTTTCTTCTAAAATGCGTTATTAATTAGTCTTCTTTGTCACGTTGCAGGATTTCTTCTAAAGCTTCTTAACTACGTACTTTCTTTGTTTTCTTTTATTTCTTCTTCTACTCTTCTTCTGCTGCTGCTTCAGTTAGACAATTTAGATATTCTTTGTAGTAGTTGTGTGTATGTCTTCCGACCGATTTATTGTCCTAGCCTTAAGAAAATTGCTACATAGAAGTAGAAATTCTGTCCCGCAAATCAGATCAGAAGCGTAATGTGGAAGATCACTAAGAAATAGTTTCTTGCCTCACAGACTGATTTGTCTTCCTTTTTAGTTCAAGATATTTTTGCTAAATCTTGCAGGATTGAAGCAAATCCAAATTAAACCCAACGAAGTACTTTTCAGAAAGAAACTGGGATCATCGTTCACCTGAAACTCTAGGGTTGCTAAGTTTTTCATCATTTTGGCCATTAAAAGACAAAAAGTTATTTTTACATTGTTCAACAGCGAAGCACTATTCCATACCCAATCTCAGCTTGTTAAATCATTTTCTGCAATCAGAGGAGAGAAGCGAGTATATGTTGAATTTTTATAAGCCAGTTTTGTAAAGTGAGTATTTCAGCTACACTCAGTATTTCAAGAACTTTTTAGGTTTATACAAAACTAAACAAGAGATTTTAGCGTCCGTCTGTAGTTCCCTAAGGCATATATTCAGTCAATACTTGTGTCAAACTTGAACTTGAATTCAACTCAGGCATGCTCCAATATTTTATATGTTTCATAGATGAGACTTAATTTGAAAATACTTATACTCAGACTCAGGCCAATTGAGTTTAACTTGTGAGCTAAATAATCGCATTTGCTGGCATAAAATAAATTGAGATTTTGTCATTCTCTAAAACGTCCTGCTTGCCCTCAGATGCTT